>JAJAGP010002109.1:0-135016 GCA_025084515.1 Ancistrus triradiatus | reverse complement strand
ACCATGATACTACCACCACCATGTTTCACAGATGGTATAAGGTTCTTATGCTGGAATGCAGTGTTTTCCTTTCTCCAAATATAACACTCTTCTTTTAAACCACAAAGTTCTATTTTGGTCTCATCCGTCCACAAAACATTCTTCCAATAGCCTTCTAGTAGTTCACATATTTTTGCCACTCACTAATATGTAATATTGGATCATTTTCCTCAATAAATAAATGACCAAGTATAATATTTTTGGCTCATTTGTTTAACTGGGTTCTCTTTATCTACGTTTAGGACTTGTGTGAAAATCTGATGATGTTGTAGGTCATATTTATGCAGAAATATAGAAAATTCTAAAGGGTTCACAAACAAAGCACCAATGTATAAATATAACAATACTGATTTTGCTTTGTTTTTAGTCTGATCTTCAGCTGTGCTGGTACTTCACTGAACATACTGAATATGACATTGTGGCTGCTTTGCTATTACATTATGATCCCATACAGTTATGGCATTTTAGAAACCATTGCTTTTTTTTATAACAGACATCACCTGACATCATCTTTTCACAGTTAGGCTTTTTTAATTCTAACTTGTCCACCTCATCCTAGCATAAACCTTTTATTGTGATATTTGGGTGTTTTTTCGAATCTTGGACTTTTTCCATTCAGGTATTTCTACCTGAATGCAGAATCGTGGTGGATGGCAAACCCACTTGTATTGACTTGTAGAAAAGGATTATTGTAAAGGGTATTATGTCATGTGATGAGCAACTGTAAGCAGTGTACTGTAAAGATACAGTATGCGAAAGATAATGAAAACATCTGTACAGGAGAGTTAAAGTAATACCTAAGATTATTCGTGGAGATTCAAAAGCTAGTCTTGGAAGCTAATGCAGCTTTGTTATAAGCAGCCAGGGATAAAAGTTTTGTCTTTTGCTCACCATACAGATACCTTAGTTCCAAGTTCTCAGCCATTCCTGCTGCCCATCTCGTATCTGATGATTGTATTTCACATTCCAGTTTTTTTTTTTTTTTTCCAGCGCTGTTAGGCAGCCAGCCCATACCAGTTGATGCATGGTAGACATGCCCTGCTATCATTCATGGTGGCGTCACTATTTATGTGCAAATGCTTTTTCTTCTTCCAGCAATCTGTCTTCTTTGACGTGCTCCACCAAAAATATGTGCTATGTACACACGACAATGGCGGTATTGTTGTAGTCTGTGTTGGAGTCACCCATTTAGAAAGGTAGTCAGGCTTCGACCACAATGAGCGCTCAGCTAGAGCTTCGTTCTCCCTTTGCCCTCGCTAACCTCGCCGGGAGGAATGACAGAGCTCGTCTCGCGTAGACCAGCAACAAACGGCGTTCTGTAGTCCCGAGCCAAAATAAAAATGTTGACCAAGCTGAGAATTACACCTAAATTGTCCGTTTTTGAGGTTTGCATTCAGCAGCCGATAGAGGATTTGTAGTGTAGCGCTGGATTCCTGTGCTTTGATTAGAGGGTGGGTACGAGGTTTCGATTTGGTCAAGGATCTCATTGTGTCCACAATTCTGCAGAGAATCCCAAATAGGTCCAGAGAAGACATGGCAGGGTTTTCAAAGGGTGTAATTATGTCGTAAATTTTCCTCAGGGGGGAAAAAAAAGAAGAGAGTTTGAGGAAGGCCCTCATTTCCAAACCCGCATACTAGAAGCTCCGCACTAGAAGCCCACAAGTTGACCAAACAGTCGGCCATAAACCTGGCATGTAATTTGTTCTTCTCTCGGGAAGGACAAAGAATCGCAATTATCAAATAACTACAGCAACAGCACCGGTAACTGTATGTTTACTTTTCGTTTTGGGGTGATTTCATTGTGCTGTTGGTTGGATTGAGAACCTGCTACAGTAGCTGAATTGACATAAACATACACTCTGGCTCCTGAAAAGAAATGACAGACAAGGCTCTTCAACAGCATGTAGTTTGCTATTTTTGCTTCTTTTTTACAACTCCTTTTTCTTAGAGAAAGAGAAAGAAAGAAAGAGAGAGTCAGTAAGCCAAGAAAAACTTTGAGGCGGAGCCAACTGTTTTGTTTTGTAAAAGCATGACAGCATATTTATCCTGATCATACAGATAAGAGCCTGTTTATGCCTCAGTAATAACTATTCTAACCAAAAATGTTAAACGATATCATATCTTAACAGATCAGGCATTTTGAAATCTAGCACAGCAATGTACTCACTGACAAATTAATAAAGCACCCAGATAGAAATGTCGGATAGATGCAAAACTCGGCATGCAGTTCTGCTCAGGCAGATATGTAAATAATTACAGGTGTGGTCTGATTAGACACTGCGTCTTGCCACAAGAAGGCGTAAAAGTGCTTCCCCTGTTTCCCAATAAAAAGGCTCTCAGAGGCTACTTTTGGGTAGTCTACCCCTTGGTGAGAGATCGTAGGCTTCCAGACATACCTCTACTATGCACTCGAAGACATTTTGCCCAGCTGACAGACTTTGATTCTGGTTCTGTTTGGGATCTGACCTTTTCGCGTCCGAGTATGGGGGCATCGTGGTGAGCGCTTCAATCTGCCTTTTCTGTAGAGTGACACACTGTCCCAACTGTGATGACCAGGGTAGCCATCACATATGGCAGTCACTCACCCTTAGTAGTGATATGAGGGACACTAACAACTCAGTGATATCTGCAGGACATCCTTTGGCCACATGCGTTGCCTCTCATGGCAGGGCTTCCAACTGGCATTTTTTCAGTAGGACAGTGCTCACCCACACACAGCAAGGGCTTCCCAGGAATGTCTCTGCGAGATGCAACAATTCCTTGGCCAGATTTATCACAAACCACGCATTTATAGGACCAGCTGGCAGCTGTGACACAGGATACCATACAGACCCTGTATCCAGGCTAGGAATGGCCAAACAGGGTAACTAGAGCCTCCTTTCAACAGTACAGTTTTCCCCAATAAACCGATCTTTTCACTCTAATATTGTAATCACTTTTATAAAGTTTAATTTGATTCGAGCAGCTGCTTTATGGTAATTCTTTGTCTATGAGTCATTGTTACATACTGTAGGTCATGATATCATGTTACATAGGATAAAATTGTACCTTGTGCATTTATATTGATGGGCCACTTGCGCTGCCCATTAATTTTGGATAATAATACTATACTGACAGACCCTAGCAGCTGAGAACTGATAAGAAGCCGAATGGGAGGCAGGAAGCCATTCAGAATGGCTTCTTTGTACAAAACTTTAACAAAAGCCGTAGGGCACAGAGGTGGAAACCAAGTGCAGGTTTATTGACAGAATACATAATCAAACAACAAGCCTGGACAAAACCAGAAGTATCACAAAACACGAGTATGCAGTACCATAAATGCAAGGCTAGAATCGCGAACCAGGTAAAAGGCAGTCAAGGGATCGTAACCTGAAACCAGAAACAGAATCAACACAAGAGCGCAAGACTTTGCAAAGTATAGGCATTGCCCTAACCCCTTATATACAAAACAGTGGATATCCCTGATTAGGTGACCTACAAAACAGAAGACCGCAACCTCTGCAGGTGTGGATGTGAAGCTTCGGCAGTTAACGTGACAGTTACACTATAGTAGATACACACTTTTTAAAGAAGAGCTTATGCTATCGGTTCAGTTAGCCTGTGATGTTATAGCAATAGTTATTGTGTGTATATAGAGTGGGAGTCCAGTAGTCTGAGTCCACTAGTAAAAATGTTCATTTTATATTTTTCTCTAATTTAATATATTATTATTATTTATTACAAACATAATGACACCTAAAACTTTACAACAACTACTTGAAGAAGGAGTGATGATTGTCATGGATTTCTACAGTCACTTGACCTAAAGCAAACCAAGTTTTTATGGGGGAACTTGAAGACAGCCACACATTCAGCTGGATAACATGGATCATCGCAAACTTGTGAAATTCATACCAGGGGGAATATACCAAATACTATATATACATTTATTGGTAGACAGTATTATAAATGACATGGAAAATCAGCCACATGAAACAGAGTGACTGAATGTGAACCATTTTATAGAGTTATAGGTTAAAGAGAATAAACAGGTCTATGAGGGGACAAACAAAGGAGTACTACCTACACTAGGACAGACACGTACACTTACGAACAATATTTACAGTGTGATACAAATAAGTAGTAAAAAGGCATACACATAAACATGAGCAACTTACACAAAAAAGTCTCTAAACACATCAACCGAGTTAGAACAGTCTCTAGTTGAACAGTGAGCTAACGAGCAAGCGAGTACATGGCCGGTAAACAAGTGAGCTTTCAAGTGATTGATGGACTTTTTCTCTTAAACTCTTAACTCCTGCCTCTGCTAGAGGATCTCCAGTGCTGATTGGTTGTTGAGGTGGCCAATTATTTTATGGTCACAAAATCCAGAGTTAAAACACAGATTTTCATTTTATTTCAGAATTTATTATAATTTTTAAGACCTTGTTGTTAAAATGAACAAACGTTGATTACCTGTATACAGTTGTGCTTGAAAGTTTGTGAACCCTTTATAATTGTCTATATTTCTGCATAAATATGACCTAAAACATCATCAGATTTTCACACAATTCCTAAAAGTAGATAAAGAGAAAACAGTTAAACAAATGAGACAAAATTATTATACTTGGTCATTCATTTATTGAGGAAAATGATCCAATATTACATACTAGTGAGTGACAAAAGTATGTGAACCTTTGCTTTCACTATCTGGTGTGACCCCCGTACAGCAATAACTCCAACTAAATGTTTCCTGTAACTGTTGATCAGTCCTGCACACCGGCTTAACCCATTCCTCTGTACAGAACAGCTTCAGCTCTGGGATGTTGGTGGGTTTCCAGTTGCTTAGAAGTTACCCTGGGGTCCTTTCTGACCTCGCCAACTATTACATGCCTTGTTCTTGGAGTGATCTTTGTTGGTCGACCACTCCTGGGGAGGGTAACAATGGTCTTGATTTTCCCCCATTTGTACACAATCTGTCTGACTGTGGATTGGTGGAGTCCAAACTTTTTAGAGATAGTTTTGTAACCTTTTTCAGCCTGATGAGCATCAACAACTCTTTCTCTGAGGTTCTCAGAAATCTCCTTTGTTCGCGCCATCATACACTTCCACAAACGTGTTGTGAAGAGCAGACTTTGATAGATCCCTGTTCTTTAAATAAAACAGGGTTCCCACTCACACCTGATTGTCATCCCATTGACTGAAAACACATGACTCTAATTTCACCAAATAACTGCTAATCCTAGAGGTTCACATAATTTTGCCACTCACTAATATGTAATATTGGATCATTTTCCTCATTTGTTTAACTGGGTTCTCTTTATCTACTTTATCTACTTTTTGTGTGAAAATCTGATGATGGTGTAGGTCATGTTTATGCAGAAATATAGAAAATTGTAAAGGGTTCACAAACTTTCAAGCACCCCTGTATATAATGGGTTGATTTTTCTTCCTCATATTTGACACGAAAGTAATATTTCTTCCTTTAACAACTGTATTGTGGGTTTACTGTTGGCAGAGTACAAACTTTTTTTTTTCACTTTTCTTCTTGCCAGGGAAAATTGTGTCCGTGAGCAACACAGAGTGTAACAAAGTTCCTGCTTATGCACGTAGTTAGTGCCACGCAGCTATGAAAATAAATTAAATGAAACAGATTTAAACACGACATCAAATAATGACATAAATAATATTTATGGCAATAAAATACACATGCTAAACCTTTTTTGACCAGCTGTTTACAGCAGATTTTTATTTCCTATTTAATTGTTGTGGTTCTTAATACCTTTAAAGTGAATGGACGTTGATCTAATGGTGGTTGAACAGTGCTTACCTGTATAACAACTTGGCAAACTGGTCAGCGGTGGTTCAGTGGATAAGACTTTGTATTACTCAAACTCTTGCTCTGCCTACTTGCCACTGTTTGGTTCTTGAGCAGGGTTTTCAACTTTCAGTCCAAGAGAATGGCTCTGTGATTAAAGCTTTGGCATACTAATAGGAAGGTTCTGAGTTCAAATTCCAACCACCAAGCTGGCGCTGTTGAGTCCTTGAGCCAGGACCTTAAACCTTTAACTCTTCGCTCTTCATGATGGCGTATCCTAAATTCTGCGAATGTAGCTTTAAAATGTACTGTAATGGCTAATTTGGCACTCCGCGCTGCGCGGTTTGGTCTTCGTACACGACGAGGCATTGACTTTGTCCAGCCGTCTGAAGGAATGCTCTCTGGTGTGCGTTTGTTTGCAGCTGAGCTTGCAAGCCTCGAGAAACAAGTAGGACTCCAACAACTAGCATCTGTCCTGAATGGCTCGCCACCAGCGGGCTGAGGGCAAGTTTTGCACTCACCCGCTGTAACCATGGCCACTGATGTTTGCTGTTGCATTGACAAAGATTTTTTGCATGTTTTCACATTAATTTAAGTGTAGCCATAGAGACAAGGTTTTGTTACTATGGCAATCGGCTGCGAGTGGAACTGAGTGTTGCTGACACGTCAAGTTCGGAGGAGCGGCAGGAAGACTGTAGACTCGACTCCGCCCAGATGGGACTGAAGGAACGTTTTACGGGTCATTGTTCACCAGCGATTCGGACAGCATGGCGTCACTCAGAGAGCCCTCTTAGCCTTTTCATGCCCGCGTGCGAGCACTGAACGTTCCTCTGGCAATGCCTGGTTCATGTCTAAGCTTTAGTACCTCCGATTACACAAAGCACACCAGGGAATTTATACTGCACTTCAGTTCGGGTTGGACTGTTTGTGAAACAGACTATTGTTCCAGTCCTCTTTCTCAGCTGCTGTCTATGACTTTGTCAATAGCCAGTGCCAAAACAAGCATCTCGCAAAAATATTTTGAAGGAATGCATACAATTACCCATAGCCTTGTTTATTCCTATAACCATGAAGGATAAACCACATAGTACTAAACCTGCCTTATATATATGTATATGTATATATATATATATATATATATATATATTTATATATATATATATATAAAGATTGGCAGAGGATCTCCAATTTGTCAACAGATGTGTAAGAAAATTATTGAAATGTTTAAAAACAATGTTCCTCAAAAAAAGATTGGAAGGGATTTTCATATTTCTTCCTCTACAGTGCATAATATCATTAAACAATTCAGGGAATCAGGGAACTTCTGATCCCTCAGACGGCACTGCATCAAGAACCACCATTCATCAATATCTGATAGAACCACATGAGGTAAAAGTAAGGGATTAATTTGGCAAACATTTGTTAAGCACTACAATATGGAGTTACTTTCACAAATGCCACTTAAAACTTTACTCTGCAAAAAACAGGCCTTATGTTAACCATGTCCAGATGTGGGGTCGACTTCTCTGGGCTCTGAGGCATCTGGGATGGAGCATAACACAGCGGAAATGTGTATTGTGGTCAGACCAATCAGTATTCCAGATCTTTTTTGGAGGTAATGGACAGCCTGTGTTCCGGACCAAAGATGAAAAGGACCATCCAGACTCTTAACAGCAACAAATACAAAAGCCAGGCTCTGTCAGGGTATGGGTGGGTCAGTGCCCTTAGCAAAGGTCATTTACACTACTGTGATGAAGCAATAATGCAGAAAAGTACACTTAGATTTTACAGCATTTTTGCTTCAAGACGATGTGTGGAGAATTTTGAAACAAAAAATGTGAAAATGACAACCCTGTACTATTACCCATCTTAAGACGTGTTTGCAGGAAGAATGGTACAAAATACTTCATCGCCTGGTATCCTCAGTGCTAAAACGCCTTTTAAGTGTTGCGAGTAGGAATGGCAACATTACAAAGTGGTAAATACTTTACCGTCCCAACTTTATTTGGTATGTGTTGCAGGCCTGAAATGCAGGAATGGATGTTTATTAACAAACGAAGTGAAGTTGGCCAGACAAAACATGAAATATCTTCTGTTCCTGCTGTCTGCAATAAAATAAAAGTTAAAGCAAATGTAAGAAACACTGGGTTTGTCATTTTTATTTGCATTTCCCATACTGTCCCAACTTTTTCTGATTTGGGGTTGTTGAGTGTGAGCCAGGTCTTATGTATAACATCAGTGCCATCGGTGTCTCTTGGTCATGTTTTATCGGGTCATTGCTGTTGTAGCAGCACAAGGGAACAAACTCTAATACTAATACCCAAACATACCCATGTTTTTGGATGAAATTTTTGGGTGTCCAAAAACTTTTGATTATGTTTTTTGTAACAAAAGCATCTCTCTAATGAATTACAGGTTCTCCAAAACAAAGACACACATGTACACACACATGTCCAGCTTTTTCCAATGGCCCTAATGGCCTTGGCATTTTCAAGGAACGTAGTAAACGCTAAACGCTATTGATAGACAAGATCAATTTTACCAGGTGCAATCAAACCCCTTGTGAGCAAACTCGATCCCATCTGGTTTCAGGGTTAACATAACTGAGTACAAAATGGTTCAATATGGCTGGGCTGTTGCGGGCACTCCGCAGCACATCTGGTCTCCTTCAGAGAAGAACGATTGTGAAAGATTTATGTCTTGGACCTGACATTAGCAGGCCTTTTTGAGGAGTTGCCATGGAGCTCCCAATTAGCGGTTACACATCATCAGGCTACAGACATGGGAAGATAATGGATTTCATTCTTGGTGAAACGATGGCAGAAATTTGGACTGAGGCCAGGTGTCCCGTCCAGGGATTAAAACATTTTTAATAAGCCAAAGTCAAAATGAACGTGTCAGTTTCTTTTTCGTTTCATCTACGCAAAAATGTCTTTTCAGAAGAGAGTTCATTAATTTCAACACCGGTTCGGTGCTCTCCAATTCTTAGAACCGCTGTCTCATTTTGATTTATTTTGGTGAAATGTCAAAGTCAGATTTATTTCTATAACGCTTTTTACAATGGAGCTTTGTCTCAAAGCAGCTTTACAATTGCATATTATCTTCTAATATCTAAGGCCAATCCCAAACTGAGCAAGCCTAGGGCGAGTGGCAAGGAAAAACTAAACGTTATAGGGAAGAAACCTTGGGAGGACCATGACTCAAAAAGGAACTAAACCTCTGTGGGTGGTCTAGATGCTGTATGTAAGAATTAAACTAAGTTTACCAATTAAACCAGTTCTAATTAATAAGCCTATAGTAATAGTAGCATAAAGAAAATATAATAACTAACATAAATTATAGTAATATGTAGACTAATATTTTAGAGTCAATTAAATATTATGGCGAGTATAATAAAACAGAGAACATAAAACTAAAGCATATAAGACAGAAGTGAAAATAAATACAACATTGAATAAAATATCATAAAAAGCTGCATACATGAAACGTATATTCCAAATGTCCTAATGAGTCAGTTATTGAAATGATTTGTCCCAAAACAAACGACATTTATAGAATTCATTTATTTCTGTATTGTTTGATTTGAATGATATAAGATACTCTAGCATGTATCTTACATTCTTACATGGATGTTTCAGTCAACCACTGTCTGCAACACAGTAGTAAATTATTATTCGTAACAACAAATAGAATAATTAATAAAATCTTTGTCTTCCATTCAAACTGTTTTTTTAGAGCTGTGCAGCCTACGTTATTGGTGCCACACTGCTTCAGGTTTAATGCTTGGCTTTGGTTACCATCTGCCTGGTTTCTGGCTCGTTCTGTATTTGGATTTCCTCTGGGTGCCCACAGAGGCTTACAACCGGTGTCTCGTTTTGATTTATATTGGTGAAATGTCAAAGTCAAAGTCAGATTTATTTCTGTAGCACTTTTTTATATTGGAGCACTGTCTCAAAGCAGCTTTGCAATCACAAAATGAGCAAGCCTAGAGTGACAGTGGTAAGAAATAACTCCCTAAATGTCATAAGGAAGAAACCTTGGGAGGGCCAAGACTCAAAAAGGGGACCCAACTTCATTGGGTGGCATAGATGCTGTATGTAGGTAAAAACTAAGTTGACCAATTAAACTAGGTCTAATGAATACGTTTATAGTAGTAGTTAGATTTTTCTTTAAACATAAAGAAAATATAATAATTTAAATAAATCATAGTAATGTCTAGACTAATATTTTTATGAAATATTATGAAAAGTATAATAAAACTATATAATAAAACTGTATGAGAATAAAATAAAACTGTAGCATAAGACAAGAGTGAAAATAAATAAAACATTGAGTACAAATTTGCATATATGACAGGTGTATTGCAAATTTGATAATGAGTCAGTTATTGAAATGATATGTCACAATACCTGTGAGAAGCAGGTATCTGGTGACATTTATAGATTGAATTCATCTCTTGTGTTGATTCTGTATGTTTTATTTGAAATGTACTAAACTGTGTCTTTTTAACTATTGATTAGTAACCGCTCCAGTCTGAAGCACTGTCTGCAATCCAGCCGTGAATTATTATCGTTTCTTTCTAAATGAAGTCTTTTATGAGATTATAAATAAACTCTTTATTTTCCCTTCATTATGTTTTCATTTCATTATTGTTGGTGGCACATCTGACTGGTTTCTGGCACATTCTGTGTTTACCAATAGGTGTACTTGGTGCTGTTGAGTAAGCGATGATGCCCTATAACATTCTCGCACCCTGTCCCACCTCGGACTCGACGCACGTTCTGGTTGCCTGAGTATCAATGCTCCTGTGAAACCAACGTTAGCCAAGGCATGCGTCTGGTCTCAATATGGGCCCATTAACCCCAGAGTCACACCATCTTGCAGTTATTTAAAAGGTCATGACAGAGGGTGACTAATACCTTTTCTCCACTCCTGACCTCTCAACTCTCAAGACACTTGTTCAGTCTTAATATAAACAAAAAGTCTTTTCACCTGTTTAGCCTGAAATACATGCAGCTGAAAGGTCCTTGGACCATGTTGGGGGGAACCAATTTTTTGTTGACAAAACGTCTTTTAAATGAATTGAAACCGAATCACATCTCACTAAACTGTTACAGCTTCATGTGCGAAATGTGGCTCAAGAAAAACTCCTCTAACTTGACACTCCCACAAACAAAGTTCACATTCAGGGTAAACCTTGGCTGTGTGTCATTTCTTGGTCGGCTGACTTCTTGCTATTTTGAGTCACATGAATGTTCAACATTTAGTCTTGAAAGGCTGTTGTGATGCTCTACAGCTGCTCAATAGTCGAGTTTGAATAAATATGCCCTCCCTGGCACCTCACTGGGGAAAAGGCAATGACCCAGCAATATGAGTCATGCTCGAAAGTGCTGAAATGCTTGTTTTTGAGGTCAATGAGGAGCAAATTGTTCTGTCTGTGAAATGAATCAAACTATTAAGCTAAACTCTTGGGTTTTTAGGTCATCGGTGAGGGTTTGTTTCCTTATGTTTGGGGCAAAAGCAAGCTGAGGGAAGCTATGTGTTGGAGATTTTGGCTTGTTGGTTATGGATTCATGGTTAGCTGGTGACCTAACAAAGTTGTTTCTATTAAATAATCAGAACTGCCATCTGTGATTCTTTCCCATTGGAAAGATTTATACCTTACACCTTCCAAGTTATCCAACAATATCAACGTATTATTATGAAAAGCCGTCATATGGTACATCTACATAGAGCTGAGCAGATATGTCATTGGCTTCGGTCCTACACAAGTATGACAGGCAATAGCTTCTTATAATTATTACCAGTAAAATACTTGAGTATTATTTTATTTTATTTTATTTAACCTTTAATTTAACCAGGTGAGTCATTAAGAACTGATTCTTATTTCCATTGGTGACGTGGCAAGCAGCAGATGTTACTTGAATAAAGGAGGTATGATATAGAAACATAGAAAATACAAAAGATATACATGTTGAACAACCGCATTACGTTCTGTGAAACAGGTCGTTGACCAAAATGGACACAAAACACGTGATTGATGAGTGATTGAAAGGACTTATATTTTTGTTTGATGAAATCCAAAAATGCATTGATAGTCAGTATTACAAACACCACAGAAGATGAAGCCAGATGTAACAGGGACTTAGTGAGTGAATGTGAACCAGTTTATATAGTTCTAGCTTAGAGAGAATATACAGGTAGTGGAGGGACATGGAGGGAGTACTACTTACAATAGGACAAGTACAGTGGTGCCTGAAAGTTTGTGAACCCTTTAGAATTTTCTATATTTCTGCATAAATATGACCTAAAACATCATTAGATTTTCACACAAGTCCTAAAAGTAGATAAAGAGAACCCATTTAAACAAACGAGACAAAAATATTATACTTGGTCATTTATTTATGGAGCGAAATGATCCAATATTACATATTAGTGAGTGGCAAACCTATGTGAACCTCTAGAATTAGCAGTTAATCTGAAGGTGAAATTAAAGTCATTTGTTTTCAATCAATGGGATGACAATCAGGTGTGAGTGGGCACTCGGTTTTATTTAAAGAACAGGGATCTATCAAAGTCTGCTCTTCACAACACTCGTTTGTGGAAGTGTATCATGGTACGAACAAAGGAGATTTCTGAGGACCTCTGACAAAGAGTTGTTGATGCTCATCAGGCTGGGAAAGTTTACAAAACCATCTCTAAAGAGTTTGGACTCCACCAATCCACAGTAAGACAGATTGTGTACAAATGGGGGAAAATCAAGACCATTGTTACCTTCCTCAGGACCAACAAAGATCACTCCAAGAGCAAGGTGTGTAATAGTTGGTGACGTCACAGAGGACCCCAGGGTAACTTCTAAGCAACTGAAAGCCTCTCTCACATTGGCTAATGTTAATGTTCATGAGTCCACCATCGGAAGAACACTGAACAACAATGGTGTGCATGGCAAGGTTGCAAGGAGAAAGCCACTGCTCTCCAAAAAGAACATTGCTGCTCGTCTGCAGTTTGCTAAAGATCACATGGACAAGTCAGAAGGCTATTGAAAGAATGTTTTTTGGACGAATGAGACCAAAATAGAACTTTTTGGTTTAAAACAAAAGTGTTATGTTTTGAGAAAGGAATACACTGCATTCCAGCATAAGAACCTTATCCCATCTGTGAAACATGGTGCTGGTAGTATCATGGCTTGGGCCTGTTTTGTTGCATCTGTTCCATTATTGATGGAACAATGAATTCTGAATGATATCAGAAAATTCTAAAGGAAAATGTCAGGACATCTGTCCATGAACTGCAATCTCAAGAGAAGGTGGGTCATGCAGCAAGACACCGAGCCTAAGCACACAAGCCGTTCTACCAAAGAATGGTTAAAGAAGAATAAAGTTAATGTTTTGGAATGGCCACATCAAATTACTGACCTTAATCCAGTCGAAATGCTGTGGAAGGACCTGAAGCGAGCAGTTAATGTGAGGAAACCCACCAACAGCCCAGAGTTGAAGCTGTTCTGTACGGAGGAATGGGCCAAAATACCACAGTGTGTGCAAACCTGGTGAAGACTTACTTTCATTCTCAACAAAGGTTATGTTACAAAGTATTGAGTTGAACTTTTGTCATTGACCAAATACTTATTTTCCACAATAATTTACAATTAAATTCTCATATTTGTCCTAAGTGTACCTATGATAAAGGAGGAGAGCTTCAGTGGCTGACTAAATACTTTTTTGCCCCACTGTACATGCTATGAGAAATCAGATTACTGAAATAAAGTCCAGCTCTCTTTATCGGATTACTTTATCTGGTTTCTAGATCGGTGTATGCTGTATGCATGACCTCTTGAATAATGAGATAACTGCAGAAATCCAACTACGATCAGATTATTAAGTGCATGTAATAGCACTCATACTTGTAAGACCCTCTGGCTCAAGGATTGTGCTAAATGCTGTAAATGTGAGCATGGTGCGTTCAAATTGAGGTGGATGTGGTTTCAACAAGGAACGGTGATTACACAACACCCTTGCTATTCAGTGACAACACTGTAGCTAATGCATTGTTCCACTGTTAGGAAGAATCCAACCTCTGAATAGGGAAAGTGCAACCAAATGGTCACACGAGTTGGAATTCTGACTCAAAAACATCCCTGTAAGCCGAGCGTGGCGAGCTTAACAAACCAGACTTCACAGCTTGCCATATTTTGCTATTTACAACCCATTGTTTATCTTTGAAACGTGTGTTGTATTAACGTGTCAGTTTCAATAAAAGGACCACACAAATATAGTAATGCAAACATACGCGTGTGTTTGTTCTCTGCTGCTGCTGGATTGGCTACTTTTTGTGTTTTTTTGGTCGTGTTTTCATGGTTGCCATTACTAGCCGTATGACACATGTTTATTTATCTTCCTAATACCATTACACAATGGTACGACATGCAGGAAGATAGAAATCAGAGAGCTCTAGAGCACAGAACAGCCGATTCAGTTTCGCCGTGGTGTTGAGGCAATAATACGCTACTCTAGGTTTTTCAGTTGTTTTTTTTTTTCCGTACTGGAACTCCACCCTGGAATTCATTCATTCGGACTCCTTTAAATCATCTGCATAATAAAGACTCTTCTCAAATTCTGACATGACCTCCAGGCACGTCTTTCCACTGGCACGGAAGCCTTTTGTCCAAAATATTCTGTAACAGGGCTCATTTTCAATCACAGAACTTAGATTTCCACTGACTGGCTTACATGAATGAAAGACAGAAAAGAGACTTTAGGGGGATAGAGATAAGTGGACAAGGCTACGGTCCAGGACTCCTCTGTAACGCAAGTGCTTGGTCTTATGTGCACGCAGGTGAAAACATGCCAAGATAAAATCTCTCACACTGGAAGGACAGAGAAGGAATCAGTGGAGATAAACAGGCGGTTGCAACACTGCACGAGTCTGTTTCACACATCCCCCCCCCTCTCTTCCACTTTCTCCACTGTGGGTTGGCAGAATCCCTGTGTTGAGCTGTCATGGAATACTGATAGGGATGCTAGGCTCTTATCAGATGAACCAGCCTGTCTCAGCTGGGCTGAAATCCAATGACGCAATGGATTTACACCCTCTCGCTTGCACCGTTAGCTCCATAACTGGTTCCCATCACGTTAAAATTCCACACAAATGGTGTGATTAACACTGGAGCCTCCATCAGTGCACTAGAGTTCCTGTTGACCCAAATGACCCAAATGTTCTGTGGTGCATTCAATATGGTCCTCATGTCAATATAAATCAACCCTGCCTTAATAGTTACACACTGCAAAACAGACAGTACATTAGTGTTATAATCAAGACCGTCTGAGCCGAGTCTAGGTCAAGACCAAGACTTTTAGTAGTCGAGACCAGGAGTGGCCGAGACCGAGACGAGACCAAGAGCAGATTAAGATTTTTTTTTAATCATACAAGAATAAAAAGAAGAAAATGAAAAACAATCATTTAGTAATTCACTAACATATTCATCAATAATATTATAATTCATCATTTCCTAAACTACAACATTAAATAATATATTTCCTAAAATTATTATTAACTAGTTTTATATAATCTTAGTCAAATGAAAGCAATGCCACTCAATGTCAGAAGGTGAAATTAGAGACAGGTGTTTTCAATCAATGGGATGACAGTCAGGTGTGAGTGGGCACCCTGTTTTATTTAAAGAACAGGGATCTATCAAAGTCTGTCCTTCACAGCACCTTTGTGGATGGTATGAACAAAGGAGATTTCTGAGGAAAAAGAGTTTCTGATGCTCATCAGACTGGAAAAGGTTACAAAACCATCTCTACAGAGTTTGGACTCCACCAATCCACAGTCAGACAGATTCAAGAACATTGTTTTTCATTCCAAGAGCAAGGCCTGTAATAGTTGGTGAAGTCACAAAGGACCCCAGGGTAACTTCTAAGCAAATGAAGGCCTCTCTCACATGGCTAATGTTAATGTTCATGAGTCCACCATCAGAAGAACACGGAACAACAATGGTGTGCATGGCAGGGTTGCAAGGAGAAAGCCACTGCTCTCCAAAAAGAACATTGCTGCTCGTCTGCAGTTTGCTAAAGATCACGTGGACAAGCCAGAAGTAAGAATGTTTTGTGAACGGATGAGACCAAAATAGAGCTTTTTGGTTTTAAAAGAAAAGCGTTATGTTTGGAGAAAGGAAAACACTGCATTCCAGCATAAGAACTTAAGACAACGACCCTAAGTCGTTTGCCAAAGAATGGTTAAAGAAGAATAAAGTTCATGTTTTGGAATCGCCAAATCAAAGTCCTGACCTTAATCCAATGGAAATGCTGTGGAAGGACCTGAAGTGAGCAGTTAGTGAGGAAACCCACCAACATCCCAGAGCTGAAGCTGTTCTGTATAGAGGAATGGGCTAAAATTCCTCCAAGCCGGTGTGCAGGACTGATCAACAGTTACGGGAAATTTTTAGCTGCAGTTATTGCTGCACAGGGGGGTCACACCAGATACTGAAAGCAAAGGTTCACATACTTTTGTCACTCACTAATATGTAATATTGGATCATTTCCCTCAATAAATAAATGACCAAGTATAATATTTTTGTCTCATTTGTTTAACTGGGTTCTCTTTATCTACTTATTGGACTTGTGTGAAAATCTGATGATGTTTTAGGTCATATTTATGCAGAAATATAGACAATTATAAAGGGTTCACAAACTTTCACTGTACACTACGTTGTTCAGAAAGCCTGTAGAACTGGATCAAAAGCTTAGCAGTTTTGTGAATCCCATCATTACATATTTGCTCTGAACATTAACCTCAGATACAGTACTTTAACACAACCTTAAGAACATAAATTTGAACATACATTTGTGAATATAAACTAATAACTGGGTGGTGGTTCTGCCATTTTACATCCAACATTATGCACTCCATAGGGCAGAGGGAGTAAGGTGAGATGATGCTATTAGTCTGTGCTCCTCATAAAAACCTGGCCACTGTTTGTAAAATACAATTGGACACTCAGAGTTTCATTGAGGAGATTAAACCTAGTGGTGTCAAGGCCATCAAAGCATGGACATCATGGGCACCACAATACCTCTGTTGGTGTAGCTGTGCATCCTTTAAATCTGATAATTTGCGAGCTGAGGACTCCATGGATACGACTTGTTTGTCCAGCACATCCAATATATGCTCAATCAGATTGACATCTGGGGAATTTGGTGACCAAGTCATCACATGAACTCATTGTTTCCTCAAACATTCCTGAACTAGTTTTAAGGTGTGGCAGGGTGCATTATCCTGCTGAAAGAGGCCACTGACAATATGAAATGTAGGTTGCAAGGGTGAACTTGGTCTGCACCAATGTTTACGAGTGTCAAAGTAACATCCACGTTATAGCCAGAATCCAAGGTTTCCCCGAGCATTCTACTGTTAGTTTTATTCTCTTCACCTGTCAGTGGTTTTAATGTTATGGCTGGTCAGGGTGTCTCACAGCTGGCGTGGGAACATCTGGGGTTTCCCCAGGAGGAGCTGAAGTCTGTGGCTGGAGATAGAGGAGTCTGGGCTGCCCTTCTCAGCCTGTTACCATCTCAGCCCTCTGGAAGAAATGGATGGAAACTCAAACTGATACCTTAACCCTGCTTGTACAGAGCCTCCCAGTTCTAGCCTTATCCAATATTACATAAATAAGAGCCTGGGACCGGAATCTGTTCTTAAGAAAAAAGTTAGGAAACAGTGTTATGCTTCAAATAACATGTTAAGAATCATCCTATTTTATGACTCATTTCTTAAGAAAAATTATGAGAACAAGTGGTATTCTTGAAAACATTACGTTCTTAAATGTTTTCTTAAACTTACGATAGCCTCACACTTGTCTTAGGTAAGGTAAGCGTGTAAAATTACCAAACTTTAAACAGTTTAGTTTTGGAAATAAGGCCTGCATACTTTCAATTGAAAAATTTAAAAGCCTTTCGAGGGAAGGTCATTTTTTGCTAAAATTCTCTGAACACTTGGCTTGATGCCTTTCCTCCATTTTGCTGTCCTCTAAACAAAATAACATAAATACCGTTAAATACAAATTCAAAACATGTATTGCAAGTTGTAAAATGCAACCAAGCCTCAATAAGAAAACAATGAAGATTTCTATAAGAAATCTTAAAAAAAAAAACAATTAATATTAGAGAACGTGTTTTTTTTTTTTTTTTTTTTTTTTTTTTTTTGAGAAATGCAATTAAGAACATTTTTATGAACTTATGACCTGTTTTCATAATAGCTTTGTGAAGAGGCAAGGAATAACTCCCATAATGTGATGAGGAAGAGACCTCCAGCCCTGCTGGAGAGAGGTTCAGTACAGAGAGCTAGAATCAATCCGGGGGAATTCAATCTTGATTCCTTTGAATCAAGAGGAGCCAGTCAAGGTGGTTTGGGCATGCCTTCTATTCAGCTCCTGTTAGAGCTGTTCCAGGCATGTTCCTCAGAAAACGAAACCTCACAAGTACCCAGGAGCCAGCAGGTCATCCATAACATTACAACCTGCCTCATATTGTATAGGTCTCCTTAATGTTGTCAAGGCTCTGACCCACTGAGGCTTGGGTGGATCCAAAAGGCACCCATCCTCCTTGGGCACCCACCACCTCTCACTCTTACTTTTATTATATTCATAGTTTCTCCAGAATGTGAAAAGTACAATCAAACTGTTTGATAGCAGAAACCAAGCTGACAGTAACATGAGTCACAGGGAGACAGGAATCTCCCGTTTGCGTCATTTTTCACCACGAAAATCAGGAACACAAAAGACATTGTTTAGTTCAGACACCACGGTTGCCTGGCTGTAAAAGTGTATCCCCTCATGACTTTTATATCAGCTAGGATGGCCTTATCCAGAGTGATTAAACAGAGCAGTTAAGGTTTAAGGGTCTTGCCCAAGAGCCCAGTAGTGGCAGCATGGCAATGCCAGGATGTAAACCCACGACTTAACACAATCATAGTCTTAAGACATAGTTGCACTAGAAAAGGGCGAAATCTCACTCATTTGCTTTGATGGGCGATTTTGCGCCCCACACTTCTGGGGTGAATACATTTTCGCAAGGGAAACATTGCAAGTTGAAACTTTTAAAATCTTTGACACACAAATTTGCATCCTCCACCAATAGCCCTACTGCTTAGGCCATGGTGACCTGAAGTGGAAGGGCTTTATACAGTAGCACTATAGAGCCAAAATGAAGGATATGCTAATATAACATGTACAAATTTTTTCAAGCTGAGAAAATAAAGAATTCTCAACCATTTTCTTTTTCATAGCTAGTAGAAAGACAGTAGAACTCCTCTTTAATGTTTCCTCATTCTCACTACAATATCGCTAGCCAAGGCTATGCTAAGTGCACCAAATGGACGATTGTTTGCATTGCCAGTGACCAGAGTCTAGTAATCATAATAGGAAATAAAAATATGTAATACATACTCACAGACTGCTGCAAAACTCTGCATGCAGTTATGCCTCAGGCAGATATGTAAATAATTACAGGTGTGTTGTGATTAGACAATGGGTCTTGCCACAAGAGGGCATAAAATCACTTCCCCACTGATCTATAAAAAGGCTCTCAGAGGCTACTTTTGGGTAGTTTACCTCTGGGTGACACATTCGCCCACACTTGCGCCTGTAGATTCTCCATGGTCATAGTTGGTGTCCTAGCTGGTTCCATAAATGCTCGATTGGCGCTAACTCAGGGGAGAAACAGTGGAGGACATGTTGCAATCTGGCTGAGACGTTCCTGAGAAATCACTGCTGTGTGTGGGTGAGCATTATCCGATGCCCTACAATAACAGGTAACACATGTGTCCACATGATGTCCTGCACATATTATTGATCTGTCCCCATAGGATCTGTCCCTCATATCACTACTAGCAATGACCGGCTGTCGTATGCAATGACTCTCCACAAGAAAGGCAGGATCGGAACATTCACCATGACCCCTCTATACTCGAACCTGACCGTCAATGGATCCCAAACAGAACCTGAATTCGTGGCTAAAGACAATACAGTCCCAGTTCAAAGCAGTCTAAGTTACTTGCTGACAACATCACTGCCAACGAAGGCAACGGCTCCTGGCTGTCAATGGCAGGAAATCTAATGGGCAGCATGTCAACAAATTTCCTTCTGCTAATTACCTTGAAATGGCCCTGGCAGAGATGGGGTGTGCAGTGAAGGTGCCACCTGTGTCTGGATGGTTGACAACAACACTGTAGGAGCTGCTGGTGCTTGTCGGCGGATAAAACGATCCTCTCTAATGGTGGTCTGTCTGGGCCATCTGGAACCTCTTTGTCATGTGTGTGTTCCCTCACAGAACCACTGCTCCCAACACCTCCAAACAGCTAGGTCAGAAGTGACAAGATGGCTGGCACTTCTTTGAAATGTCCATCCTGCTTCTGTCAGTCCAATAATGCGTTCCCTCTCAAAGTATGTCAACTAGGAAAAATCTTTGAGTGTGTCATAGAGGCATGTCTAGCAGTCAACAATCTCTCAACAAGAGGTACACTGCCCAAAAGTAGCCTCTGACAGCCTTTTTATAGGGCAGCGAGGAAGTGCTTTTATGCCGTGGAAAGGACCTGCGTCTAATCAGACCACACCTGTAATCATTTACATATCTGCCTGACACAGGACTGCATGTCGTGTTTTGCAGTAATCCGACATTTCTATCCGGGTGATTTATTCTTTTTGACTGTATGTATATTTTGATTGTTCTGTAGCCAAGCTTTGGCAATACAATCGTTTATATTTGTCATGCCAATAAAGCAACTTTTGAATCTTGGATCTTTGAGTCTTTGAATGTATATTACCAAGCTTCACACATCCAAACATGGAGCAGTCAGGACCAGCTATGTGATATCCCACAAAATTGCAAAAAACAGTGTTTTGTGAAGGTTAAATCTATGTTATGTTAAAAATCAAATGAAATAGTGATATAATGATTGCCATTTTTACTATCATGTATTCTTAACTGTAGCCAATAAAACTAATCAAAGCCATATAATTTACTGCTTTGTACGAAGCGATAAAATTCATATAAAGCAGAATTAAGTTCTCTTCAGAGAAGTTAAGTTGGCTCTTCACAACAGTCCCAGGTTCTCATGTGGCCCCTTAGGAAAATGAATTACCCACCCTTGCCCTACAGCATTTTTCCAATTCCAGCCTGCTTAACTCCACATGTTGTATTTCCTATTAAAAGTCCGATGCTTACTTTGGACGGTCCTGATATACTGTATATAATTCAGGATCAGAGACCTTAATTAGTTAATGAGAAATTATGTTACATACGGTCCAGAAAAAGTCGAATATGTCAATGAGAGTTAGCTTTATGGACAAGTTGTCGTTCTTGGCACATGATAGAAGTCTGGTATTGATCAGCTGGGTTTTCCCTTTCAGAAACCGTCCATCCAACATAATTAAACATACACTTTAGTTTGTGTTTTGGTTTCTCCACAGTTATAGCAATTCATCATTGGTGTAACTTGACATCTGAGAAAACTGTCAGTTCATAAGCACAAGCTAACCGGGCATCAAACATGGTACTGCTAGTCCTTTCTGTAGCTACGGTGCTTGACAGAATCGCAAAATAAACCCAATAATTTGTTTTGGCACTCAGGATCAATGTGTCAATCAACACAAGTATGCAGAGAGCAAATACTCTGAACCAGGCTACCTGTTGCTTCAACATGCAAGAGGCATTGTTGGGTTGGGTTTCCAAGAATTAAAGCAGATACACCTGCTCCTCATATTAATGACAGCACATGAAATACTGTCACATTGCACGGGCTGTGGTAATGTCAAGAAACTGGATGATGGATACACTTCAAGAATTTCGAACATATTGATCTTCTTATTTGAGCCATTTCTGAGCATGGAATCAGCGTTAAACTATTCCAAGCAGTCTTAATAGAAAATTTTTTCATGCTCAAGTAGCAATGGCTTCCTAAATGGCTTACAAATATCTCCCTCTTTATCCTTACTTACAATATCACGATCGGTGCCTGGGCAGTTATGGAATACCATGGATTTCTGCATTAATTAGCCATAACACTTGCCCTGATCTTCATTCAAGCCATTCTAACAGACAACCAGCTCATCCTAGGATAAGAGCCTAAACGATACAGTACTTTTCATGAGCAAGCATCCTGGAGACTAAGGCTTTATTCAGACTACAGGGGAAATTTTATTTCAGGCTTAAATCCGATTTTCAGACTGAGCGTCTGCACTGCAAATTAAAGGAGACCAAATCAGATTTGCCTGTCTGAACTGTGGTCATTTTCCCCTGCGTATCCAGACCGGTTCCTATAGCCAGTATAGCCAACGTAAGCCAGGCGTAGTTATGAACTTTAATTATTTCCGAGATGCCTTTCTTTGCAAGAAAATGGTTTCTTTTGCACTGGTACTCCTGCAACCTGCATACATCTTCACAGATGGCTTTGTAGTTAATTTTTTGATTAATCGATGTACTGTACAGTGGTACCTCGGCTCTCGGTGGTAATTCATTCCAGAAGGCTCGTTGAGAACCGAAAATGACGAGCAAATGTTTCCCATAAGGAATAAAGGCGCAAGTGACTTTAAGGAATGTGAAGATAACTGCTTTGAATCCCATCGACTAAACTAGGACTCTGAGATGGCAAATAAATCTAACACGCTAGAATGCTACTGCAGTGAGTCAGCTCTATGGGGGTACCATCCCAGGAGTGGCAACACTGACCTCTACCTAGTCCTGTGACAGACTGGTGACCCAATCAGGGCATGCTCACCTATGTTCTGTAAATTCCAGGAATAGACTCTGGAGCTCACCCATGACTCAGACCAGTATAAACATGGTTATAAATGAAAAATAATGCAACTGAAGAATGAAAATGCATTCAAGCATGATTGCCAGGCAAATAGAGCGATTTGTACTTAGAGGACCTCTTGTGTGTGTGTGTGTTAAATTTGTCAGTTTACAAAGCCTGGTGCTGAAATTACTATTACAGAATTATTTCCCCCAAACTGCAAAACATCAGACAAAATGTGTCTGTTGATGTGAGCCATGTCCCTGTCAAAATATCTAATTACTTTGTAATGACGAATTGTAGAGATGAGAATCAGTGAAATGTTGCCTAATATTTACAAATGGAGGAAACTCCCTATTGAGTGAGCATCCTGGAAAATCACATCAAGAGCTAAATGCAATACTGAAGCCAACTGAAGGATCCTAAGGGTAACTGCACAATATCTGTGAAGCCCATGTCTGCTATAAGAAAATGCTGAACAGTAGTCCTGTTAATGGGAGGACCTTACAGAGAAAACCACTGCATTAAAAAAAAATCAATCAAGTGGGGAAAAGACCACCTGAATGTTTGAAGCAGATGATGTATGAGACAAAAGCAGAACTTTCTGGCATAAATGCAATGCACTTTGTTCACAGACCGAACGTATCCAAGCCCAACTGTGAAGAACTATGGAGAACCATCTAGGTTCGGGGTTGCTGTGCTGCCTCAGGGTCTAAATAATTGGTAATCACACACAAATAAGGAATTTAAAATTATACCAAGAAATTCTTTCAAGAGTATGTTGGGGTAACTAAAGATGGTCAGTGACCCAAAACACAAGGGATGCATCCAAAATATAACAGTTTAAAAAATAAGATTTGGGTTTGGAATGACAATAATGGTCCAGGTTCAAATCTAACTGAGAGTTTACCGAGATGGCATGATCCAAAGAGGACTGGGTATGCAAGGAAATGTCTGTAAATGCCCCCATGTCCTGGGGTCGGTTCAAGCATCCGTAAGAATTCGCCGGTTCAAGTATTCCTAAGTCAGAGGCTTAATTTGCATTAAAAGCAACAGTTTATTTCATAGCAGGCAGATGTTTTTAATCAGGTTTTATGGTATTTGGCAGACTCTTATCCAGAATGACAGAAATGCTTGGAATAAATCAGAAGATCCATGTTTTTTGGCTGGCTTTGCCTACTACTATAATAAATATTATGTCAAATTAGTACACTAGAAGCAGTGTTGTTACTTTCCTGACACACATTTAGCAAATATATCAGAGTGCAGATTCCAGCCAAAGAGAGAGCGAACATAAAAGTGTTGACCAAGATCAATTAATTATACGAGTAATATAGAGCGAAGTGACGTTTTTGCCTAGGACGAACTCTTTGTGATGAGCCTGATGACTCTACAGGGTGGTGAACAGCACATTGTTCATATTGACAGCGTGTTCTTTTTTCGACGACAGCTGGAAATCTCTGTTTTCACCAAAAGTGATGGCTGATTATTCTTGTGGGCTCTGGCCTGAACACAAACAACTTGTGATTGTGTGACTCCAATAGCTGGTCCTTTTTTTACAGAGCAAGGGAAATGTAGATCCATCTCTGGTGCTTCTTGAAGGGTTTTGGAAGAATGTTGATGAGCCTGGCACTGAAATGATAAGACACCCTGCAACACTGTTTCTAGTTTCATGACAAATCCTTCCCCTCCTGACCCTTAGTGAGTCATGGCTGATACTGGAAGGAGTAACGGAAATATTAGCGCTCTGTACGAGGTGCACAGATCATCTGTACTGGCTGGAGGAAAATGTTCCATGTTTTTCACTCTCAGTGGAAGTGAAACTGACCCGCCTTTGTTATTGTTTAAGGAGAGGGCTTGTGATCACTGGGATGATATGACACATTTATACAAAATGGCATACTATGCATACTACTCATGCTAAACCCCACAAGCACAAGCAAGATCGAGCACAGACCACATTAACTAGATGAATACTTCCAGTAACATACTTGGATGATATAGTACTCGAGACGCAATTGCGCTTCACATGACGTTCGGTAAACCAAAATGCAAATGGACGGGAACGGCACTTTCCTGGTTCAGATTGTGTCGCAATGGCTATCGGCTGGAAATGCAAATGATGTCAGCAGGCTGGGGTTCCGCAAGGCTCACGTGTAGGCCCACTGCTTTTTCCACTATATAGGCTCTGATGACACCAAGCTGTGTGTACCGGCCAAGCCAGAAAAGCAATACCAGATTTATAAGCGCACTTTAGTTTATTATGACTTCTATATCCCGTTGAACAGAGAGTGCATGTTTATTGTCAGTTGCTAGAGTAAAACCACAGAGCGAAGCCTTTTCCTACACTCAGACACTCTGTTTTTAAGAATAGGCTTGAGACTTAAGCTAGGCTCAGGCATTTTACTTAGAGCAACTTTTTATATACAGTGGGGCAATGATGTTCTCTCAATCCTCTTCTGGATCATCCATATGCTCTCTGGCAAACTTCAGACGGGCCTGGACATGTACTGGCTTAAGCAGGGGGACACGCCTGGCACTGCAGGATCTGAGTCCCTCTCACCGTCGTGTGTTACTGATGGTAGTCTTTGTTACTTTGGTCCCAGCTCTTGGCAGGTCAATCATCAGGTCCCTCCGTGTAGTTCTGGGATTTTTGCTCACCGGTCTCATGAACATTTTGACCCCACGGGATGAGATCTTGCGTGGAGCCCTGGATTGAAGGAGATTATCAATAGTCTTGTATGTCTTCCATTTTCTTACAATTGCTCCCACAGTTGATTTATTCACACCAACCTGCTTGCCTATTGTAGATTCACTCTTCCCAGCCTGGTGCAGGTCTACAGTTTTCTTCCTGGTGTCTTTCGACAGCTCTTTGGTCTTGGCCATGGTTGAGTTTGGAGTCTGACTGTTTGAGGCTGTGGACAGGTGTCTTTTATACAAATAACAAGGTCAAACAGGTGCGATTAATACAGGTAACAAGTGGAGGACAGAAGATCTTCTTAAAGAAGAAGCTACATGTCTGTGAGAGCCAGAAATCTTGCTTGTTTGTGTTGACCAAATATTTATTTTCCACTATGGTTTACAATTAAATTCCTTAAACGTCCTACAATGTGATCTCTTGAATTGTTTTTCTCATTTTGTCTCTCATAGTTGAAGTTTACCTATGATGAAAATCACAGAGCTCTCTCATCTTTCTAATTAGGAGAACTTGCATAATCAGTGGCTGACTAAATACTTTTTTGCCCCACTGTAGATAAGCTTGCGGATATTAGGGTTCACAGGCTGAGAGAGTTTTGAACAACTTGGTTGTTAAGGCCTAGTCACACCAAGTAGTTTTTTTCTTCCAAATAACTGATGCGATTTTTTACGTAGTGGGACCTTCACGCCAAGTGTGTTACGTTTTTTGTCTAAACAGTCTAAAACTACCTGTCCTTTCTTTGCTTGCTTTAATTTCTCTTCTCTTAATGTGTCTTTGAGATTTCATCGTGTCTTTTTCACATCGTCAACATAAAAAAAAAAACACACGAGCAAAGATTAGTGCAGAAAGCTCTCGTTTGTATTTTTGTGGGCATGAACAGACTAGAATGCACTTAAATAAACAAGAAAACTGTTCCATACTGTCACTGTGAGGTATATCACCATCATTCTCCAGCCTTTCAGCTATATTCCACCAGTTCTTTTCTTTAAAATCCATGTTTTTAGAGTCGGCGTGTTCAGTCTGATTTTATCACATCCGAACAATGCAGAAATTAGAACAGGCTCTGATTAAAAACATTACACAGCCTTGAAGTCCGTCAGTTTCGGACTTGGTGTGAAGGACGGCGTTAATATGTGTGTTCTTTTTCAAAATTTGCTTTTTTTGAACCGTTTTGGACAATAAAGTCCTTTAGTTGCTTCTAATCCTAGAGGTGCTTTTTTGATATCTCAGGTTGCCCCCATGTATTTTGTTTCTGCCTTCTAGTTATTCTGACATAGCTAACCCTGCATGCTTTGGTTCTGGCTCACGCTGTCAGGCTGTTGTCTCATCCAGTTGGAGGCCCTTCACCTACTCTGGTTTCCACCCCAAGGACATGCTACACTCGTGCTGTTAATAGGCTCTGTGTTCTTAACAATAACTAACTACACATTCTGTTTCGTCTTCAAAATCTTCTTCCGGAACCAGTTCCAGCCCACAAACTAATACCTTCTTCCAGCTCTGGCTCCACTCAAGCTGTTCTTCCATCATCGGTTCCAGTCCTCATAATATTACTCAGACCACATCAGAGGGCAATGATGACTCCCCCTCTGGTTGACTAAGCATGCCATGCCAACAAAACTTTCCCACTGAGTACACGAGATCCTGCAGTGGCTTTGTTCTATAGGACTAAATAATGCTGATATGCTTATTCTCTACATTATTTTATTTAGTATTTCTCTGTACTATTGTCTTCTGAGCTATAGTTTAATATTGTCTATGTATTATCCTCTTCATCATTTTGTATTGTGTTTATTGTATCATAATTTACATAATATTATATTATATTTTCTTTAAATAGATTCACTCTTTTCATTTTTATTTAGCTTTTTAAAAAATAATTTCTATAGCCTTTTTAATTGAGTAACTCAGTTTGATTGTTACATATATCATCTAGGCTGTCCAAGAAGTTTGGGAGTCTTTGTCCTCCCAAGGGCTCTTCCTTATAACATTTAGGGAGTTTTTCCTTGCCACAAAGCTCACCTTAAAGTTGCTCAAATCTGGGTTTGGGCTTAATTAATTGTAAAGTTGCTTTGAGACAATGCTGCACTGTAAAAACCACTATAGAAACAAATTTTGGCTTTGACTTTGGACCTACCTGATTGGACCTGATCCAGGTCCTGATACATGACCCTGTTTTAACTAGTGTCACTGGCATTACCTTCTGCAGTGAATGGGACGCAAAGACTTCCTCTCCTCAAGATATACCATTGAGAATTAGCTTGTTTCAGCTCTCAAGACTTTGGAAAAAATGTTTTCAACTATCTTCTACACAAAGGCTGCTTGAATTTGTTTCTCTATATTGACTCCTTCACTATGGACTTGCCTAGAGCTTAAGGTGCCTCACAGAGTTTTCCTTGCCACTATTTCCCTTAGTTGGGCTCCAAACTTGACTTATTGTAAAGCTGCTTTGTGGCAACGTCTATTAATGAAATGGAACTGAACTCTCAAGATGCAAAGAGGTGTTCCGGAAGACCGAAGTTTGCCCTTCCTTGTCGTTAAGAGAACGAAAGGAAACCATGACCTGAGCGTGGGCTGTGTGATTAACGTCAGGTGCACGGTATCACCCCACAGGCAACGACTCCCTATAAGGAGTGTCGATTCAGCCGATCCCTGCCAGCATGTTATTCTGGGTAAATCCCAGCATGCCATTAATTATGCTTTTGACATTTTTTTTTCAAGAACATCATGTTATTCAGGTTTCTTTCACTTTTACCTACAAATCAGACTGAAAGTCATACATGTTGGCATCAGAACACTGAATTAAGTTTGGAGAGATGATCCTGTGATTTTAACAATTAGAAAACCGCAGTACAGCAAAACTGCAACCACACCTGTGTGATTCAGTCATCACACATCCCCCCTAACTCGTTGTAACAAATCAATAAGGCAGTGCATGGAAGAAATTAGCCAGACCAAGCATCCACCCAGCCTCATATCTACTTTGAGTAAGTAAAACTGATGAGGATCTGGGATCAATAAAACTACAGGGGGGATGACTACAAGCTTAGCCAAACACGGTGGGCCTCTAAGCCTTACTGTTTGTCAGAAAGTGATCAGGCCTAGAGCACACATTAAATGCAGTTCCTTCTGGAAGTTTCTCCCATCTACACACAGGATCTTTGGAGCTCAGCCAGAGTGACCATTTTGCTCTTGGTCACCTCTCTTACCAAGGACCTTCTACCCTGATTACTTAGTTTGGTGGGGCAACCAACTCTAGAGAGAGTCCTGATTGTTCCAAACATCTTCTATTTAAGACTTATGGAGGTCATTGGGGAACTCTCTTGGGAACTTGGGAACTTTCAATGCAACAGATTTGTTTTGTAGTCTTTTCCAGATCTGTGCCTCCATACAATCTGCTCTTTGGGAAGAGCTCGTTTTCTTGCTCCAATATGCATTTAACGTGTTTATTCTCAAGGTCGCTTACATTTGAGAACAGTTGAGTGTTGAGTATATAAAACGGTGGTAAGGATCTAAACTCACAATGTAATAATAGTGTTGTAGTATAAGTCTGGTCTCAGCCTCATTTGGACTCGAATCAGTCTTGTATCAGTCTTGGGGTAAGTTGTACTGTATAACAATGGGGCAAAAAGTATTTAGTCAGCCACGGTTTGTGCAAGTTCTCCTAATTAGAAAGATGAGAGAGGTCTGTAATTTTCATCATAGGTACACATCAACTATGAGAGACAAAAATGAGAAAAAATCCAGGAAATCACATTGTAGGATATTTCAATAATTTAATTGTAAATAATAGTGGAAAATAAGTATTTGGTCACCACAAACAAGTAAGATTTTTGGCTCTCACAGACCTCTAACTTCTTCTTTAAGAAGCTCTTCTGTCCTCCACTCGTTACCTGTATTAATCGCACATGTTTGATCTCGTTATTTGTATAAAAGACACCTGTCCACAGCCTCAAACAGTCAGACTCCAAACTCATCCATGGCCAAGACCAAAGAGCTGTCGAAGGACACCAGGAAGAAAATTATAGACCTGCACCAGGCTGGGAAGAGTGAATCTACAATAGGCAAGCATGTTGGTGTGAATAAATCAACTGTAGGAGCAATTGTAAGAAAATGGAAGAGACATACAAGACCATTAATAATCTCCCTCGATCTGGGGCTCCACTCAAGATCTCATCCCGTGGGGTCAAAATGATCATGAAAACGGTGAGCAAAAGTCCCAGAACTATACAGAGGGACCTGATGAATGACCTGCAGAGAGCTGGGACCAAAGTAACAAAGGCTACCATCAGTAACAGGCCGAGAGGGACTCAGATCATGCAGTGCCAGGTGTGTCCCCCTGCTTAAGCCAGTACATGTCCAGACCCGTCTCAAGAAGGCCAGAGAGCATATGGATGATCTAGAAGAGAATTGTGAGAATATCATATGGTCAGATGAAACCAAAATAGAACTTTGGACGACTGATCCGTGTTAAGGGAAGAATGAATGGGGCCATGTATCGTGAGATTTTAAGCCAAAACCTCCTTCCATCAGTGAGAGCATTGAAGATGGAACGTGGCTGGATCTTCCAGCATGACAATGATCCCAAACACATCGCTCGAGCATTGAAGGAGTGGCTCCATAAAAAGCATTTCGGTCCTGGAGTGGCCTAGCCAGTCTCCAGACCTCAACCCCATAAAAAATTTGTGGAGGGAGTTGAAAGTCCGTTTTGCCCCAAAACGTCACTGCTCTAGAGGAGATCTGCATGGAGGAATGGGCCAAAATACCAGCTACAGTGTGTGCAAATTTGGTGAAGACTAAATACTTTTTTTGCCCCACTGTATTTTAGGAAACATATCATGAAATATAATATATAATCTTATTCTTGCTCTCAATTACTCCCACTCTTGGTCTTGACTCAGATTCAGCTCTAGCGGTCTTGACTACAACACTACTTCTTAGTACACAGTTTATCACTGAGCCACACTATCCTGACAAATGTTGCCTTGTGTAGGCTATTAGGTACACCAATTTACTGCAAGTAACTGGAAGAAGTGGTTTATCTAATTCTAAGGTTTTTTTTCTCATATGCTTATACATATGTTGTTTTGTCTATAACGTAAGCCGACCATCGTACACGAGAGGCTGTTATCAGATTTATATGAAGCATGAGCAGACCAGGTTTTATCCACATTACAATGATTCAATGTGAGCACTGCAGCTGATGCAACAAACATCAACATCTGTATTAACAATGTTAATGTGGGACTTACTTTATACCATGTATATAGTATTTAAGTAGTAAGTAGTTAGTACCTCTCCATTAATGTATATATACTGCTTTATACAGTGTGGATTTTCTGGGGGACTGAAATGTATTCATTTTGTTTACATTATTCCTTATGGGGGCACCACAGTGGTGCAGTGGTTAGTACTGTCACCTCACATCTCCGAGATCCCCGGTTGATCCTGACCCTAGGCTGGCATGTTGACGTTCTTATGGGTTTTTCCCTGGTACTCCGGTTTCCTCCCACATTTCAAAGACATGTGTGATAGGTTAATTGGGGTTTCCAAAATGCCCTGGAGTGTGGATGTGTGTGCCCTGCGATGGGTTGGCACCCCGCCTGGGGTTGTTCCTGCCTTGCGCCCTGTGCTGCCGGCTAGGCATCATCTCTGACTCTGACTAGAATAAGGGGTAAGACAATGAATGAATTAATGAATATTACTTATGAGAAAAATGATCTCAGCACTCAATTTGACTTCTGGAATGAATTAAAGATGAACACCGAGATACTGCGGTATGGTAAATGTAAGGAATTTGCATGGAAGTTCCAAAACAAGGTGCTGTGTATTTCAGACACCCAGTTCTAAATGTGTAAGTTAGTGATCAACACCTCATACCTCCTGCTTATTGTCCTGAAGTGATGTTGGTGGCTTAACTAAAGCCTTTGCCAGAATTTCTGCTTGACCTAGCTTGAGCTTGCTGGGAAAAATAAACGCATCTCTGGTGCCTACAATCGAAAGAATAGTTTTAATGACATGACGCTTTCCAACAAACTCATTCAGAGAAGCCACGGGTGATCTGCTCAGCCTTCCCACACTGGGCTCGTTAACACATTGTCCCGTGCATGGAATGCTCCGTCAGAATGCTGGAATAATGGTGTGGCCATGTGTAACAGGTCCTGTGATGCTTTGAATATTAATGGGCTGTCTGTTGACAAGCTTGAAGGGAAAAACAAAGATTTAATGCAGCAGGCCCCGAAAAATATTTATGACGTGCTAGTGAACTGATGAATATCGTTTTACAAGACAAATTTGTGCTGTTTTTTGTTCGAATCTGGGATCTAAATAGGAACAAATTACGTTAAAACATGTTGGAATTTTACAGCCAAGCTCAGCTGAATACAAAGACAGCAATGTAAAACTAGATTTCCCGTACACTGTGTGTTGACTTTTTTTTGGGCTGTGCCCACTGATATGGGTCGGTTGCTACTGAAACTCTTTAATGAAAGACAGAAGAAAAGGAAAATTCCCTCTCCCTTCCTTAGTATCGCCTGAATCATCGCTGCCTGGCACAATCTGCCTGAATGAAAAACTGCTGACCAAAAGGGGAATTCTCAGACACGATGAGTGATGATTGTGATCGGTCCTGTTGAGCATCAACCAGTCTCAGATTCAAACCAGCATGCAGAAACCTTTTGTGCATCAAGGTGCAATTGTTCTAAAGACAATTATTTCCAGTTTAGTGGAGGAAGTGGTTGGTATTTGGAAAGTCCCCGTAAATGTCCCTATAAGGGAACCTATGCAAATTGTTTATTTTCACTGTACAATTTCAGTCTCAGTTTCAGCCAATTCTTACAATCACAATCACGATTAATTACGTGTATTGCAGTGCTTTGTTTATGTGTGTTACAAACTCAGCCAGAACCATTTTTTTTGTATTTCTCCTTCTCGTTCCATTGTAGGTATTATACTGATTACAGGTTTTTTCGTTGAGTCATTTGAGCAAACATGAACATGACTTGCCTCATTTATTTATTAAAACAATGAGCCGATTCACTCATTTATCTCGATTGCCATGGCTCAACTGAAACACCATTTATCCAAATAAAAGTGAATGAACAATTACAACAAATGTGGTTTACATATCTGTCTAGTTACAAAAAATCAGAGGTAGTAAGTAATGAAGTACAACTACTTATGAAGTATTTTTCAATGTATCTGTACATTATCTGATTATTTCTGTAATGTAATCCTTTTTAATTTTACTTACTACATTTCAAAAGAAAAATCTGTACTTTTTGTCAAAACAGGCTTGTCACTTAAATTTTTTCGAATCTCGTTATTTGTCTATTTTATCTATTGATTTATTTTTCTTTTTTATTTATTTAGGCAACTCTAGTCAGAATCCTTGTCAGAATGTTTATACTTGACACATTGCAAGTGGCATGAATTGTTGTGACGCAATCGCGGTGGTTCCACCTTTCGCGTCATAACGCCACTCTCGTTGTAGGCGCTCACCACGCTTCACGATGTTGAATATAAAATATAAAGCTTTCTAAAAACATAAAAGTCTTTCTAATCATTTTTACTGTTCAGCATTATGTATTCTATTCCTAAAATTATTGATATACACTTCAGACTGTTTTAATTAGATCAGACACTAGAGGGTTGCCCATGTCCCTGGGATGGTGAATTCAATTTCTGTGATGAATATAAAACTATATAATATTCTGTAAAGTTTTGCATAAGTATTTTTAAATGAAAAGTGTAGTGGAGTGAAAAAAAAAGAACTGCTCTAAAACTTCTGAAGCTGCAGTTTAAAGTTTGGGTTTAAAATTATCATTGATTTAACTGCTTTACTTTAATAATAGTGTAGTTAATGAGCGATTTAAGCAAGCATTTTTATTAAAAAAAATCTGAAGTATTTTTGTATATTGTTTTCGGTTCTTCATGTAACAATGTTTTTATTCTGTTTTTTTTGGCCGTTAGCTAAAGATGATAATGTCATTTCTATAATTGTTGGCAAAATGATTCCGCGTAGTTGTAGTAACAAATCATTATGTTACTCCCTCAGTGTCCATGGATCTGTACCTCTGCCATCAGTGAAAGGCATATTCGTTTTCCCAAAATTGAGTTCGAAATGCTTTTCAAATGTTTTACTTTTTCACTTTAATTACATTTAGTAGCAATGTTCTTTTTAACTTTCTATACTTCTACTTGAGTAGAATTTTGAGTAAACACCTTGTGTACATCTGCCACCTCTGAAACAGCCTTTTACTGACATTAGACATATTAGTTTTTGCATACAGCAGTTAGTTACTCGGTTGGAATATGAATGCAGGGCCTGCCTTAATAAAGCAACCCTGGAGTCTAGAAAGATAAAGGCCCAACTGTAGCAATTTGGAAGAGCCAGGATTTGAACCCATAACCTTTCAATCAACAGCCCAAGGGGGTAACCACCAAACCCCGACTACCTCAGAAAGGACCTTTTTTTTCCTGACAGGGGATCAAACCTGGACTGCAGTGGTTAGAGCACTGAATCATATGAATTAGACCAGTGGTTCCAAACTTTTTTTCCCTTAGATACAAAGACCCCCCCAGCCTGCACACACAGAACAAAAAAAAACAAGAATTGAATCACTGCAAATCTTTATTGGCAAAAATTAACTTTTTAAAGTTTTTTTCCATTTCTCAGGCTCCTTTTAGTTTTTATTGTTTCCTTTTTTTTCCTTTTGGCTCCTTTTCTCTTTTCAAGGCAGCTAAACATCTAGCTAAAAATCAAACACAAACTAGATGTTTTTCATCCAAACAGAGCAGTACACACACATCCTTACAAAAGAATAGTAATGATTCATTATGATTGTCATTAATCAGCACCTATGCCTTATAACTTTGAGTGAAAATATCTTTTTAATTAACTTTATGTACAGATTGTTTTTCAGTGTGTGTGTGTTATTTAAATTGTATTTACCATATTTACATATATTTAATTTTAGTTAGTTAACAATCTGATCATAGTCAGATTTCTGCAGTTATCTGGTTATTCAGTTGGTCATGTATATAGTACACTCCGATCTAGAAATCAGATTAAGAAATCCGATAAAGAGAGCTGGATTTTGCCCCAGTTATTGGATTACTCATTGCATGTATACCAGTTACCCGATTATAATCGGTGTTTTTAGTCTGCGCACGTGCACGAGCCTTCCCCCACGTTTGCCAGGTCTGCGTATTCTAAAGATGACTTTATTTGGTTTCTTTATCCATTTACTTTAGCGAGTTGTTTTTTCCTCTGGATCTGGCAACTCTGGCCACAGAATTAAAGGCAGAGAAATGGCTACTGAACATTTGTGGAAACTCTGAAACACAGTACATAGTCGAGAAAATGAATAATTTGATTATTTAATATTAAAGTTTGAAGTTTGTCACATTTCTGTGAGATTTTTGACTGGTTGTAAAGAAATCCCATTATTGCCTGTATCATGTAAACATGTAAAAATGTTCTGATTACATTATCTGATTACACAAGTGCATGTAAACTCATTGATTTTCTGCAGTTATCGGACTACTAAATGCATACAAACGCACTCAATGAGAACCTGAATGTTGACACTGTGAATATAACTAATGTACAGCTGTGGATTTTAGACGGTAAGTTCTCTCGGTAAGGTTCTCTACTACCATTTACAAGGTTGTTTGATCATATCTCAGTTTTACCAAGCTGTCTCTGTTGGGTGCTTGACCAAGGTCTTACCCTACAGTTCAAGTTCTAGGTTGATTTAGATTAATACTGCTAAATACTGTAAATGTATCTTGTAGAATAAATATGTCTGGTCACCAACAGTACCAAATGAGAGGAGCATACTAGCTGAAAAAATAATAATCAGGCATACTACCCTAGGACTAGAACCAATGTTGGCTGGCCAATTACCTCAACTATTATCCCTAGAATTGTTGACCTAATTAATATATTCTGAATGTTTCTGGTTAAAAAACAAACTTTTGTGACTTTTTATCTAAGCAGATTGATGCATCATAGTGTAATTAGCAATACAAAACTAAATGAAAGATATCATTACATTTGCAGAGCTTCTCCAAGCAGAACATTTTATTTTATGTCCTCATATATTTGAAGTAATCAATTTCTACAGTTTATAGTTTTATAGTTTTTTCTTGACCAAGAACAAATATCTGTCAGGGAAAAAAAAGGTTGGACAGTATTTCACAGTGGGAAACAATAAGCATCCTGATTCCCACAATCACCAAATCCCATTGGTGCTCACCACAATGCTTTGCTTCTCATTGTGTAAGGTTAAACTTTACTCAAGTCCTTCACGCTCACTTTGCATCGCCAGCAGTTGCTCTGCCCCATCACCTTAAATTGCCATCTCTGATTGAAAACGAATTACTTCCTGACCAATGTTGCATTGCACCGCTGCCGTGCGAAGGCAGAGTCTCTTCCGTTTCGGGGTAAAATTTGATGAAATAATTATCTGACGGCATTCTTTCTAGGAATGGACTCTCTTTCAATCACAATTCACACAGCACAAAATCAAGTATGTCTTCCTTTGTTAAATTGTCTCCCGACGACGCCCTTTCTAGTAATGGGTTCAGTTTTCTTTACAATCCAGACCGCTATTGCCTAATTGTCCCAAATGCATTTCATCCAGGATTATGCGGTACAAGCAATGTAATCTAAGTTCCAGCGTCTCTGAGAGATTAATGAAAACAAATCACGGTGCGAATGAAGAATGTCCTGGAAAGAACTCCCTGGGGAGACAGCAATGCCAAAACCAAACACCTCCACCTCTTTATGTCCAGTCTTGTCCCTGCTGATAGGAGGAGGAGGTTTTCTCTGGGGTGTGGTGTTCGCCTAAAGCCCCATATTAAACAGCACGTCGAGGTAAACAGAAACCCCTAGTGTGTGTGAGAGAGTCTCATGTAATCGACACACGACTCTTTCCACCTGTCAGTCTGTGCAAGATGATCAGATGCCTGGGCAGGTGGCCTGTGTTTATGAAAATCAGTGCACTGCTTCTTTGTCTAAACACTGGAATTTCTAAACTTGGATGTGGGAAAGATATTCCAGTTCTCTTGGAGAGGCTGATGTTACCATTTACCATTAGTTTTTCACAAAGTCGAAATTGTATTCATTTTTTTTTTTTTTGCATGTTCTTTCTCACAATGTTAGTGTAAAGTCGTGACTTTGTGCTTGGGTGACATGTTGCACCAATTTCCTTTTACAGCTCAGACCGGCCACAAGCATTTATCCAGTATATGAGGAAATATATCACCTGAATGGAATTTTAATGTATCTAATTAATTCCTCATAAACAATATCCTGTGCCTCAATGATGTTTTGGCGTGCCTCTTTCTTCAGTGAAGTCATGATACGATCATGCTTTCCACTAGACTGCAGAGCTGCAGTGCTTAGCGTTTACGTATTTGGTAATTCTACCAAAAGCCGATGTGAATGAATGCCAAAATGTCATTAGGAGGTCGCATGTACAGGTACGACTAGTGTGCAGTCAGAGATGGCAGAACTACACAAATTCTTTACTTAAATAAAAAAGTACACAGGGCTACTAATCTGATAATAAATATACTCAAGTAAAAGATGGGTAAAAAACTAGTATGTTACTCAAGTACAAGTATAAAAGTACATGCTACTTATAAATGTACTTAAATGTACTATAAAAAAGTAAAAGTCTTTCTTTACCTCAATTTTTGAAGCAGTATGTCTTTTATTGAGGGTAAGAGGTACACATCCATGACACTGAGGGTACATTTATCATCTGCAAGAAATCATACAAATGACATTATCACCTTCAGCTAACCACAGCAAAACCAGAATATGTATTTTCAGACAGGACGAACCAAAATATACAAAATACTTACATTATAAATGCCTCTAATTTGATCATAACTAGACATAACAATATTCAGTAATGCAATATATCATGATACAGTGGTGTGAAAAAGTGTTTGTCCCCTTCTTGATTTCCTATTTTTTTGCATGTTTCTCACACTTAAGTGTTTCGGAACATCAAATCAATGTAAATACTAGTCAAAGACAACACAAGTAAAAACAAAATGCAGTTTTTAAATGAAAGTGTTTATTATTAAGGGAGAAACCACCACACTACCACCACTATATTTTACTGTTGCTATAATGTTCTCTTTCTGAAATGCTGTGTTACTTTTACACCAGATGTAATGGGACACCCACCTTCCAAAGAGTTCAGCTTTTGTCTCGTCAGTCCACAGAATGTTTTCCCAAAAGTCTTGGGGATCATCAAGATGTGTTCTGGAAAAATTGAGATGAGATTTAATGTTCTTTTTGCTCAGCAGTGGTTTCCATCTTGGAACTCTGCCATGCAGACCATTTTTGCCCAGTCTCTTTCTTATGGTGGAGGCATGAACACTGACCTTAACTGAGGCAAGTGACGCCTGCAGTTCTTTGGATGTTGTTGTGGGGTCTTTTGTGACCTCTTGGATGAGTCGTCGCTGCGCTCTTAGGGTAATTTTGGTCGGACGGCCACTCCTGGGAAGGTACACCCCTGTTCCTGTGGTTTGCTGGAGTCCCAAAGCTTAGAAATGGCTTTATAACCCTTTCCAGACTGATAGAGCTCAATTACTTTCTTTCGAATTTTTCCTGAATTTCTTTAGATCTCTTGGTTTTTTCCTCCCTTAATAATAAACACCTTCATTTAAAAATTGCATTTTGTGTTTAGTTGTGTTGTCTTTGATTAATATTTAAATTGGTTTGATGTTCCAAAACACTTAAGTGTGACAAACATGCAAAAAAAAAAATAGGAAATTAGGAAGGGGGCAAACACTATTTCATACCGCTGTATTTAACATCAACACCCAGTAAGATTCTGCATCTTTTTGTGCCTGACTAGAATTGCCTAAATAGAAAGTCAGTACATAAAAGGGGTTAATAAATAGATTCATGAAAGCTACAGTAACGAGTCTGTTTTGAAGGTGTAGTGAGTAAAAAGTACAGATTTTCTGTTGAAATGTAGTAAGAAAAAAGTATGAAGTTACATAAATAAATAAGTAAAGTACAGATTCCTAAAAAATACTATACAAAGTACAGTAACAAAGTACAGCAGAACCTCAGAATTAGAACATAATTGGTCCTAGAAGGCAGTTCGAACTCTGATTTGTTTGGAATCAAATTTCTCCATAGTTTTTTTTTTTCAGTTTTTTTCATGATTGTTTTTTATGTTAATATTTGTATGTAATTAATGTTTAAAAGCATGGACAAAGCAAGGAAAGTAATATAATAATCATAATGAATAAATGCATTAAATAATTGAAATATAAAGACATAAAGACATATATAAATATATATATATATAGACAAATATAAATAAAGTGAAACTTTACAGCCATTGAGCCGAATGCAGTCTTATCACTGGGACAGCTGCGCCGAGACTGAAGGGTTGTCTGAAATCACAGCTATAGACTGATATAATATACATGTTCATCATATAATAATATAATAACAATATGATATAATATGCACAATATGTCCATGATCATGCACTATTTCTTCTTCTTGTGGGTTCTATGGCGATTGGCATACAATATTGGTACACTATCGCCACCGACTAGACTGGATTACGTGCATTTTAGTTGGAAGATTGCACGTTTGAGTGTTTTATTTAGGGTGCTCCTGTTTGAGGTCGAAATTTTTGTTCAAATTTGGGGGCAAAAAATTTTCAAATGGACCATTCGGTGTCCAACTTGTTCAAATTCTGAGGTTTCCCTCTACTTGTACTTAGAGGCATACAGCTAAGAAATACCCAAATCTACAGGTCTGAGCATATTCAAGATATTTTTTTCTTTGCAATATTCATCAGTGACCTTAGCATTGGCACCAATTTGGCAACTGCTGAGGGGTCATGAAACCATCTGGATTTCTGCAAACTTCATCCCTGTCTGAAATTAGCATTGTCATTATAATAAAGCCTTCCCAGCTCTTGTGTGTCACGTTAATAACTAAAAGGGGTGCATGGTATATGTGATGAAACACCATAGGGAAAAGGGTGAACTGACAAGTCTGCGCTCCTTTGCACGGCTTTGTTTCTCCCTCTAAACAGCGTTAGCTTGGCAACTGAGCTCCATCTCGTCAAGACCTGTGTGAAATTCTATTCTTGCCTGTGTGTTAGTAAGAGGTGGGATTACAATGAAAAATATAAGGGTTTTAAGCTAAACCCCCATCACACACACACGCACACACGCACACACACACACACACACACACACCTTTCCTGTCTGCAGTGCTCTGGCAGCCTTCTCTATACCCCCATTTTACCATCTCAAAAGGTTGCATCAGCCACAGCCTGGAGTCATGATAAAAATACACAGGCGGTTGGTATTCAAGGGATTAGAGTTGCATAGCAGAGTCTGGTTCCACAACCCAGGTATGTCTACAGTCCTAGAGACTCATACAACTCAAACAAACTTAAGTGCCATGAACATCCATTTAACCGTAGATTTGTACAGTGGGGAAATCTGGCACACATATCAATGCAAACGATCTGTAAAATGTCACTATAGGCATGACAGCATTCTAAATGTCAACTAGATGAAGCTGGTTCATCGGAGCATACCAGAGTGGAAGGTATGCTGAAGTATCCTGCCATTTAAAGGCCAGGCACCTTTATCCAGATCAACTTCCATCTGACACAAACTTACAATACGTACAATCCAAGGCCATGCTCATGGACACAACAGTTGCAGCTTGAGCAGTGCTACAACTTTAAGTCTCAACTATCTGGCAAAATGTCTAGTACCTTAACATTGAGTCATTACTGTCTTTTCAATAATCCAGTACCTTAACCATTAAGCCACCCTTGCTTTGTCAATAGCCCAGAACCTTAAGTGGTACATTACAACCCCAAATAAAAAAAAATTGGGACAGTATGGAATGTAAAAAAAATGCAGTGTTTCTTACATTTACTTTGACTTTTATTTCGTTGCAGACAGTATGAACCCATGATATTTCATGTTTTATCTGGTCAACTTCATTTTATTCGTTAATAAACATCCATTCCTGCATTTCAAGCCTGCAACACAAAAGTTGGAACGGGGCAATTTAGGTCTAGTAATGAGGTAAACAAACTAAATAATGATGTGATTTGCAAACAGGTGATGTCAAGATTTATATTTATGATTTTGTATAAAAGCAGGATCCACAAAAGGCTGAGTCTTTGAGAAGTACAGATACTGTATGATAGAAATCTGTGTAAGCCAACCAATCTTTACTATATACCACATTATCTAACCTAATGTTAGCTGTGAAATTGCCACTCGGATTCAATAACATTAATTCCATTAACTAGCTTGATATTAAACTGCTGGTTTTATTTACAAATAGAATAGTCAACTGAACATTAGCTGTCTTGCTAAGAATCGAGGCATTAGGAAATTTAAGAAATATGCCTAATGTTTGTTAGCTTATTTTTAAAGCATTTTACCTGTTTTCATAGACAGTTGCTTAAACTAATGTTCTAACAGCTACCTGTGTTTATTCTATGTATTTATTGAATATTATATTCTCCTTTAGCAGGGATGTCATTTCCTGTAGCTTCTGGCTAGCGCTCTGTGTATTGCTAACCAAGTTAATATAATAGCAAATGTTTGCTAGCTTATTTTTAAAGCAGCATTTTGCCTGTTGTCATTAGAAAATATTAATATAGAACTATTAAACATTACTAATAGACATTTTGCTTAAACTACTAACACTCTAGCAGCTGTCTGTATTTTTTTCTGTTTTTATTGTGATATTGTTTCCTGCAGCCGCTAGCTAGTGCTCTGTAAATAGCTAGCCAAACTGCAGCTTTTAATCTAATACTACTAATGTTAGCTAGATTACTAGTCAGATGTGCCACCTGGTTCTAATTATATTAATTGCATTAGCTAGCTTGCTGTGGCACTGCTGGATATAATTACAAAATCCTTAGCTGGCTTGCTAGGATGCTTTTCTAGGAAGCTTTGCTTGTAGTTACAAAATAACAATTGGCCTAATGTTTGAATGTTGTAATGACTGTGGTATTTGATTTTTATGACAAATTATAACAGTAACTCTCTGTTTTGAGTCATTACTGTGCCCGAAAACCTTTGTGTGGTTACATGTGAAACTAGCTACATTGTGTGGCCAGATTCAGTCTGGAAATATATACAGACGAACATTTAATGGACTTTAATAAAGTTGTATGAAGGAAATTAATAAAAATGGAATTGTAAAGTAATACAGTAATACGCTCAAGAGCTTTAAACAAGTCAATATAAGGCTTGTAAGACTTTAGCATGTAAAATCATTCGCTGCCATGTTGTGCATTAGTTTAAATGGCACACAGTCGAAGGCAAACCCCAGTCATGCGTCCCTTATTGGTCTGTTGTCTTCTTTATGTGCACAATTTATAGAGCTGGCCTTGGACAAGTCACGAATATCTCACTCTAATCCATCTGCAGGTAGTAAAACAGCAAGACTGCCTGTGGTTCTGTAAGAAGCAGCACTGGCTTTCTACGCTCTAATGGCTTTCTGCCCTGGCAGGCAGTCTGCGGGAAGGCTTTATACATATTTTAATTATTGCACTCTGGGATGCAAGTTTGTAAATTAAAATATATGCTGTTCAAGCCATCAGATATCTCCCAGTAGCTTTCACAGACAACACATGTATTTAGGTGGCTCGTTTTTGTGTTTTTTTCCCAATGGATTCATTAGTACCGGTCAATGCATTTCCTACAACAGCAGAGGAAACAGCTATTTTAAAACCCCACCATATCAAGCAGATCCAGCCTATTTGTTGCAGTCTGGTGTAATCTTGGGAACAGCAAATTACTGCGAGTTCTCAGGATCATCTTTCAAGACTATTTTAAACCAGGAACATGTCGGCGGAGAGTATTTATTAAACAAGTTTCCTGATAAAAAGCCATGCTTAGACACTACACGCAGTCTCTCAGCGGCTCTCACATAAGGTTAGCGGGCTGATTGTCAGAACAGCTAATGTGTCGACTACAATCTGAAGGTTGCCCAACAAACCGCAACTGTGAAATTTGATAAAGCAAACAAAACAAAACAAAGAGAAAAATTACTTTCAGACCAGTGCTTACTAAGAAGAATGATGCAGGACTTTTTGTTGCACCATTCTGTGAATAACCTTCTGAGAGTCTGCCTTGTCCTGGATTCCACCAGATTTGTGAGTATTCATGGACCGCAAGAGAATTTACGAAGAATACACGTGTTAGGTGTGGAGTCATCTTCTCAGAAATTGTGGTTTGGACATTTTGGAGGGATGAGAGTGCTGAATAATACTGATTTTTCTTCACCTCAGCAAGTGTCTAATACTTTCTGTGTTTTCAGAACAACCTTACTTTAATGTGGTGGCCATGAAGCCCTGCTCTGAGTTCACTGGCACACATGGTGCACACCACGTAGTATTTGGTCTCAGTATGTATAGAATGAACTACTTTCCATTTTACCGAGGTTGAACTCCAGAATATACAGTATTTCAGATCAGGTGACGTGTTTGTGTCAACTGTTCCCGACCAATGGTGCCCCCATGTTACCAGATCATTGTGACCCTCTGAAAATTGTTCTCATTACTTATACATTTACATTCATGTCATTTAGCAGACTCCCTTATCCAGAGCAAATTACAATAGCTCCATTCTTACAGTCCAAGAAATTGGGCCTTGCTCAAGGATTTGAACCCTGGACCTTCTGGTCCAGTGTCCAGTACCTTGACCGCTAGGCTACCACAGTCCCATGATATATGAACATACTGGATCCCAAATATATGTAAACTGGGTTTAAACAAAGTTTTTCTCAGTATTTATGGGCTTGACATGTACAGCTCTGGAAAAAATAAGAGACTACTGCAAAAGTATCAGATTCTCTGGTTTTACTCTTTGTAGGCTCTCCGTGTTTGTCTCAAATGGAATATTTTTGCTTTATTCAATAAAAATCCTGACAAATGCCAAATGAACATATTTAATGGCAGCAATAGCATTTATTAAATGTAAACTAACTGTTCAATGCCAAGTTCAGGAATCAATATATAACTTACAGATTTTCGTGTGTCTTGTACATGTCCTTAATAAATGAGATTTGGTTCAGATGATCACCTAATCGGTAGCTTGTTAAATAGAATCAGGTGTGTCTGTGTTGGAATTCATTAAATACTGGAATGGAATTGCTGCCATCCATGTAGATATGTTGAGTTTAACATAATTTAGAGTGGTTTCTGAATTTTTCCAGACCTGTATGTACAATAGGTAAAATATCTCAAATAAAGCTTGGAAGATGAAAAATACTTTGCATTCATATTTTCAGAAAAGACATGTTACTCTGATGTTATTCTTAACTCCTTAATATGGTTCTGTTTTTAGGCACTTATTTAGGCACAGTTATGGCAACTGCAAGCGTATTGTTAACCATATTTAGCCCAACTGTTGCCAGCCACAATAAAGCTCACCAAGGCATTCTACCATTAGGTAATGTATGCCAAATGTGGCCCAAAGTTCTGACTGCCGGTGTAGTTCTGGCTGTGTACTGGCAGAGATATTCGACTGAAGTCATCATCATCATTCCACGGCATTATGTGGGCCGGGGGAAAAGGTGGCCCAGAACTGTGCCATCACTCATTTCCTATCAGGGAAATCTGATGTTGCACCAGACTTGAAGAGCTGGTGATCCTTCACAAAATGCAATTGCAATAAAAATGTATGAACTCTTTGTTATAAGATGTATTTCTTTGCGAAGCACCCAGGAGACTTTATTTTTTACAGTAGACACATAAACAGAGACTCTGGCAAGTCCTAAAGAGCAAGTTTTCTGTTACAGTTGGGCTTTTTGGCTTTTTGGTGTGATCTCTGTGCCCAAAGATGAATTTGTAGCGCCATTTGTCCTATTGGGGATAGACGAACACCCAGGTATTTGAAAATGACTCTGTGTCCCTTCATGCATCTCTACATATTTAGTCTCAGGGGCTTATCATATTCAGAGTAAAGTGTTGTTCTGTCTTAGGAGCCATTTAAGATTTGATATCCTTTTTCGTATACGTGTACTTCCGCTCGTGTTTCAACATTTCATCTTGTTTTGGAGTAGTTGTATACTTCTGCCACCTCTGGCAGAAATACCTGTCAGAAAATGTCTGATGCATGCAGGTTTCTGATTTTCCAGGAATCCGTCCCCTCAACCCAAGCCTTCAGCTCTGAGCAAATCATCAAACCTTTGCAGATAGAAATCCCACTGATTTAGCTGCACATGGCCCACTTGTTTCAAACAACCATGAAATTGTGTGGAGCCAGATAAGACCTGCTTAGACATGTCCCACTCCGAGCTGCCCTGTCTGTCTTTTGTCAGTAGCATCTCTCTCTCTCTCTCTCTCTCTCTCTCTCTCTTTTCTCCTCCCTCCTTATGCATACAGTGCAGTATATCTTACAGGCTTTCAGTTTTAGTCACTCAGCTTAGCATTCATTTTCCTCTCTCAGCACATCTAAGCACAGATATTCGTATATAAACACGCATTAGTTGCTATCAACATCTTGCTTGTAAACCCAGTGTAATAGGTCCTTAATTACAGCAAAACGTCTGTTGTAAAGAAAATAAGAAGCCTATTTTATGTACGTACCAAATTGGCTCGAACACTATAACCTGTGAAAGCAAAAGAGCTTGGCTGTAACTGCGTCTGAGTGCATGTGCCTGCAAAGCCCTTTGCTAGGGCATACAGCATGTGCAATTGCACTCCAGGTTCCCCTCCTTCTCTTGGATGAGATTCATAACCACAAATCACCCATCACAAAACTAATTTAATATCACACCAGTGCATACGGGTGTGAATACACCCTGTGCAGTATGTTCAGCTAAAAATACATTGTCATACAGAGGGCCGGATTTGCAAACATAGCCTCAAACAAGGGAGGGTATTTAAACATATTTTAAAGCACTTTGAGTTTAATAACAGTAATTAAAAGCAGTGTACATAGCATATCATTTGATGTTACTATCATATACAGACTTTAAGTACACCTCCTTGGTTTACACTCACTGTCCATTTTATCATTTGCTTACCATATAGAATCAATTTGTAGTTCTAAAATTACAAACTGTAGTTCATCTGTTTCTCTACATACTTTGTGAGTCCCCTTTACTCTGTTCTCTAATGGTGAGCACCCCGACAGATCAGTTTGGTGGTTAATCATTCTGGAGCGACATTGATGTGCTAGTCCTGTGGGGGTCCTGACCATTAGACAACAGAGTAAAGGGGACTCACAAAGTATGTAGACAAACATTGGGTACAGTTTGTACTTGTAGAACTGCAATTGCTTCTATATAGAAGGTTGAACCGATAAAATGGACAAGGAGTGTAGAAACAAGGTGCACCTACTGAAGTGATTAGTGAGCGTACGTACAGTACTGTCAAAAGTCTTAGGCTACCTTTAGGTTTTGTTGTTTTAGCAATGCTATAATGAGATATATATATATATATATATATATATATAAAAACATATTGTTGACGATTGGACCCAAAAATTTCAAACTTGGATTCGTCACTCCATAATCCTCTTTTCCACTGATCTTCATTCCAGTCTTTGTGAGCTTTAGCATATCTAAGCCTTTTCATCCGGATTCCCTTCTGAACAAGTGGTTCATTGGCTGCTATCCTTCCAAAAAGACCATTCCTGATCAAGCTTTTTCGGACTGTAGAAGGTCAACTTGGCGTCCAGATGAAGCTGCCAGATGCTGCCATTGCTCAAGTGTAAGGGTAAGTCACACTAAATACTTACCACTGCAGTCTACAGTGCAAGCATTATGACCACCTGGTTTGCACTGTGACTGGTCTGCATATTGACCCTATTAGCCACCCTGTTGCCAGATTGTGGTTTATCCCTCCTCAAACCACTGTCACTTTGCACCCTTCACTGCTGAGTGTGAGCATCCCACAAACCTCAAACTGTCAGAGATGCTCCTCCCCAGTCATATATGGCAGATCATATAAGCTCACTGGACAAAAAATTAGCCACCTTGTTCGATATGTGGAAAAATGGCTAATGAAGGAGTGATTGCTTATGGGTGCCAAATATGGTTAGCAATACACCCAATGCTGATAGCTTCTCTCTGCTAGCACTGTTTGTTTGTGAAAATTGTTTTTCTATCACAATCTGTTCTTTATCGCTTCGAGTTTTTCTGTTTTCAGGCCTCACACCCCCTGACGCAGACCTTTTTACACCATTAGACCGTTAGAACAGGGCAGCCCTTTCAAATAAATCACGCTAATAAAAAGCATTGGACAAAAACACACATGTTCAGGGGAAGACGAGTTTTTGCGGGGGGAGTGAAAGATAAATGAAGCAGCCAGCACCGGTTCATGCGAGACATTAAGTTATGCCAGGTAAGGCCATGCTTTAGAATGTCAGTTTAATTTACAGTATTTAGCAGGCGCCCATATCCAGAGCGACTTACAATTAAGCTGAACAGTTAAAAGGTTAAGGTACTCATTCAAGAGCCAGGATTTGAACTCACAATTTTCTGATTAGTAGGCCAGAGCTGTAACCACTGAGCCACCCTTAGCCTATGTATGTTCAGTAACCTGTATATGTTTTTTTTTTTACCTCTCATGTTTGCTCATTCCTAATAAAAAGCATCTGCGTACATTCTGGATGTGCCAAAAGCGCAGTTTCATTAAATGCTCAGCTACACTTGAATGCATGGAATTATATGTAATTATTTTGTACTAAAAATATATTGTATATTGTAAAGGGGTTTAATGTGGTATCCTTAATTAAATTGTTCTTGCTGTGTGAAATGAGCCTCTAATTATGAACATGTTATCCATAAACATGCTAAAACATTCAGCCATTAAAAATCACGCAATTGTTGTTCGACTGGTTTTCATTTTTGAAGCACAAGACTGCAACCTCAGCACTATATCATGCATCGTTAAGCTGTGGTGGAACCGCAGAAAGGCAATGTCTTGCAGTGTACTCACTGTGCTCATACAGTCATTTGTTGCTCAATTACAGGAGAGCCAATCCGATGATCGATTTCTGACCATGATCAGTCTCTGTTTGAAGTGTTTGAAGTTCAGTCAAGTCCTAAAAGTAGATAAAGAGAACCCAGTTAAACAAATGAGACACAAATAATATACTTGGTCATTTATTTATTGAGGAAAATGATCCAGTATTACGTGTTAGTGAGCAGCAAAAGTATGTGAACCTTTTATTTCATTATCTGGTGTGTAGTTCCATTCTATCGTTACCCGGCGGCTAAGCCCTTCAATCATTAAAGTCGAGAAACAGAATGACCAATAACTGTTTATTATACAGACAATAAACAGAAATGTTTCAATTGGTAAGTTTTAATTTATTAAAAACAAAGTTTATTTACATGCAGCAAATAAAATGGGTGGGGTTTATAAGGCAGGCTGTTACTAAGATACACTATTTTACCAACTGAAGCAAATCGGAGTGAGATCCCGGTGTTATAAGCAAAGTCTAGGATCCCGTTTCATTAGTGATTATAAATTAGTATGATGAAGCTCTTAATGTTAATCTTATCTGTCAGAAATGTAAGAGCAGAGTTACAGAGCATCAGGAGCTTCTCTGGGTTAGAGCTGGACTTACAGATAACGTACCTGTCAGATGAATGAAGCTCCGATCAGCCGCGGATGGTGTTTAATGAAAGACTCTGAGTTTAACTCCAGCAAACGACGTCTTTGTGAGTGATGAAGCTGATTCATCATTTTTGTTGATGGGACTAAAACTGATCTTCAGTCTCGTTGCTCTTCAGTTGAGCTGTGAATCCATTAAGAGCCAGGATGTCTGATTTAAAGTACTGACTTTGTTTCGCTTTTCCAGAGCTTCCAAGGTGATAAACCTTTGGCTCAGGTTGGTCATGAATAGCTTCATCTTCCAAATTTAAATCAGTTTCAAAACCAATAGATTTTATAAACTAATTATAGCTTTCATTTTAGAAGTGTTTCACTTGTGTCATTATAACTTGACTGCTTTTTAGGACAGGCGTTGTTGCTATGTTATGTGTGTATGCCACGGAGTGATACTTATAGAGTGTCGGTCAGAGTAATAATGTCACAGCGAGAAGAAATCTGATTGGCTGAGAGACCTTCTTGCCGTGACATTATTGCCAATAATGTCAGTCGGTAGAATAGTGGATCTTAGTAACAACCTGTCTTATAAACCCGACCCATTTTATTTGCTGAATGTAAATAAATTTTCTTTTAATGAATTACAACTTACCTCTTCTTTCCTCGCGGTTCATGTCCCGCTTGGTGCGGGGTCCACTTTTCGGCATTTTCCATTTCTTTCGATCGAGGGCATCATCGAGGCTGTTGCTGACAGTCTTCATGTTCTGTGTGATGGTGTCCATCCATCACTTTTCGGGCCTTCCTTTTGGCCTGCTTCCTCCCGGGTCCAGTCGCAGGGCCCTTCTGGACACTGACTCATGGCCGTACCATCGGAGCCTTGATTCGTGCATCTTATTCGTGATGGGTGCCACGCCCCACCTTTTTCTAAAGTCTTCGTTCGTGACTCGATCCAGTCGGGTCAGACCCAGAGGCCACCTGAGCATCTTCATTTCCATGGTGTTAAGGGCTTGCTCATGCTTGGTCGTGGCTGGCCAGCACTCTGATCCGTAGAGTGCCACCGGGCGCACGATCTACTTGTAGATTTTGGCCTTCAGGTAGATGGGCATTTTCTTGTCGAACAGGACTCCAGTGACCTGCCGCCACTTCATTCATGCCGCATTGATCCTTGCTCTGACGTCTGGTAGCGTTTCGCAGTCCGATGTGACGAGGGACCCGAGATATTTGAATTGGGTGACCTTATTCAGGAGTTGGCCGTCGACAGAGATGGTTTTGTCGGCCTGCACGCCGCACTCGAGGTACTCTGTTTTCTTGATGTTCTCATCTAGGCGGTCTTTCCAAGCCTGCGTCTGGGTCTGAAGCGCCAGGCGATCCTCCGTCTCGCTGAGGCCACATCGTCTGCGAAGAGCAGGCTCCAGGGGTGCGGTGTTTGCAGGTCGGCCGTCGCAGTGTCCATGCAGAGGATGAACAACAGGGGAGAGAGGGCTGATCCATGGTGGACGCCGATGTTTACTGGGAAACTTGCCGATGTTCCTGCCGGGCATCTGACCGCGCTGATGACATTGCGGTAGAGAAGCTTAGGCTTCGGGGACGCCGTGGCTATGTAGATCAGTTCATGGGGGACTCGGTCGAATGCCTTCTCCAGGTCCAGGAAGACCATATACACCGTCTTGTTCTTTTCCCGATGCTTTGCCATGAGCAACCGGGCTGCGTGGATGGCGTCAGTGGTTCCACAACCCTTGACGAAGCCACATTGGTTTGGAGTGATCGTGACTAGCTGGCGAATGCGGTTGTCCAGGACCCGTTCAAAGATTTTCATGGTGTGACAGAGCAGTCGAATCGGCCGGTAATTTATACACTCGGTGGCATCCCCCTTGCCCTTCCAAATAGGCACTGTAATGCTCATTGTCCAGGCTTGGGGAGGGGTGTCTTCGGCAGCAATACGATTAAAGAGGGCTGCGAGGTATGCGACCCTGCCTTCACCAATCAGTTTCCATGCATCATCTGGGATGTCATCGGGTCCGGTGGCTTTTCCATTTTTCATTTTTTTAAGTGCGTTTCGAACTACCATGGTGGTGATTGGCATGACAGGCCCGGAGACTGGGTTTGTGGGTAGTATCGGCAGATGCGGGAATTCCACATTGCTGATTTTGGCAAAGTAGGTCGACCATTGCTGGAGGATGTCCTTGGAGTCCCGGAGGACTTGTCCATCGGCAACCTTGATCTGCACAACGTGGTTTGTGTCGATGTCTTGCGTTGCACTGTTGCGTACTTTGGCAAGTCAGTAGATGTTCGAGCTGGTTGTACAAGTCCTGATAATGCCGGCTCTTCGCGGATGCCAACGATCGTTTTGCTGCCGATTTTAGGGATTGGTACCAACTGAAATCTTCAGCGGTCCGAGGTCTTGAAGGCCAGCTTCTTTGCCTTTATTGCTGCTTGAGCCTCCTCATTCCACCACCACACTTGCTTGTCAATGTACCTTCTTCCTGGCTTCATTAAGCCAACAACCTGTTCAGCCACTTCTCGGACATGTTTGACCATCTCAACCCACATGCTCTCCACGGGTTGGTCATGGACCACTGCTATAGACTTGAGTGCTGCCGACAGCCGCTCCTTATGTTCCTTCCATTTCCACCACTTGACGCGCTTCGGTCCAGTCCGGCATTTGGGCGATTTCGGCTTCGGAATCTTTGTGTCTATGATGAGGAGACGGTGCTGGAGGGCCACAGATTCAGATGGTATGACTTTGGTGTCTGTCACCAGCTTCAGGTCCCGCCGCCGGACCATCCAGTAGTCGATCTGAGTCGTATGGCCGCCGCTGGTGTAGGTGGCCAGATGCGAGGGCCGCTTCTTGAAAAATGTGTTAGCGACAGCCAGGTCGTGCATCTCCGCTCAGACCAGGATACGTTGGATTTCATTGTTTCGATCGCCGATGCCCCGTCCACCATGGTGTTGCGGGTAGCCGTCCCTGTCCGCCCCCACGTGGCCATTTAGGTCACCTCCAACCAGGATGTATTCTCCAGGGGCGGTTGCTTGTATGACCTTGTCGAGCTTATCCCAGAATCTGTCTTTTTCCTCGTCACTGCAGCCGGTCTGTGACGCATAGCAGCTGACTACGTTGATTGCAGCCGTTCCCAAGTCGATCAGCAGCCGATCAGATGTTCTCTTGACCAGATGTTCTCTTGACAAGTCGATCAGCAGCCGATCAGATGTTTTCGTGTACGGGCACTAGAGGAGGGGATGGTGGATGGCTATAGCCACTCCATTCCTGGTGGCCTTCTCTCCGCAGTAGAACAGCTTGTATCCTTCGCCAATCTCTACCGCCTTGCTTCCAGTCCACTTGCATTCTTGCACACAGGCCACGTCGATCTTCCGATTCTTCAAGGCCTGGGCCAGTTCTCGACTTCGTTCAGTCAGTGTTCTGATGTTAATCATTCCAAATCGTAAATGGACTAACTTCTTTGGCCCGTCTCGTCCATAGGCGGGTAACCCTTGCTCACTGTTCGCGTTGCTCGGGCGAGGGTGCTGCGCTTCGCCCCAGGGGGACATCCTAACATGTCGATCTAAATGTCCAGGAGGCATTGCCCATAAGATGCGACAAAGAAATACCTTAACCGACGTGTCGCATCGCCTGTCGTCAAAGACCATCACCGTTGGCCAAGTCCCGAAGGGCTTGTTTCCAGCTGGCACCACGTGGAGGTGGTGACTGGGTTTTGCCGGCCTAACTGGGTTTTGCCGGCCAATTACAACTTATCAATCGATATATTTGTGTTTACTGTCTGTATAATAAAGTTATTGGTCATTCTGTTCCTCGACTTTAATGGCTGAAGGGCTTAGCCGCGGGGTAACGATAGAATGGAACCACTTTACCTCACATAAGGCTGATAAACAAATCACTTTTTCTGTTCTTTTTATTTTAAAATCGAACAATAAATGGCGATAACATATTTCACTTCGGCCTGCTTACGTGCAGCGCATTTGAAATGGCGCCTTGAATTGGCGTCTCTTTTTGTGAGCGCTCTTCGGCGGAGATCGGTATTGTGAGTGACACAGCTGGCTTAGAGGAAAGGTTTTATTAAGGCTCACTGAACTGCAAAGATTATCCCCTGGAAAATTCCCTGGCACATCTTTCATGCAAGAAAGACAACCGTAACGCTAGTTTCTGCTGTCCATCTGTGCAAGGCTCGGGGCCTGGAATCTAGTTATCTCTGACATCATGGGCCTGTTTCCTGCTGGATTGCAGAGCGTAACCAGGACCGATCTTCCCCCACCTCTATAAACTTGTCCATAGTAAGGCTTTCCCCCTGCCCTTTCCTAATCTTCTCGATCTCGGTCCGTGACTTCGGCTGTGAACTTTCGGTTACCCAGACAGGGCTTGCTTCTTTGTTTAAGCATGCAATCATTTGCAACCTTTGTTGATGGAAACTGTAGGGACTGATTAGAGTTTACACACGTTAGATTCAAACCTTTGGTGTGTCGCGGTTGGGTTCTGAAGAACATGCACTTGTGAGTACCTATTATGAGACTAAATAAATGATAAACCATGCTTACCTATCTGGTAACCTATATGTACGTGTTTACTCAAAGAATAAACAGCAATCAGGGCTAATCAGCTACTTCAGTTCGCCTTTAGAATGGAGGGGTATGTGATACCAGATCATTAGCAAGTCTGAGCAATGGCTCTTCAGGTACGACAGGGAGACATACACAAGCTGATATCTGTCTCTGTACTTTCTAAATGCAGCCACATGTCCAGTGGAACTGCTTTATATTCTTCCTATAAGTGTCGTTTGCATTACAGCCGCATCCGTTCCGACCAGGCGAATAAATCAATCGTGCTCCCATGCAATCTCCATCCTGACAGACTTACTGACATGTTTTAGAATGTCACCTATCCGACAAGGCAGTTTGTCAAACGTCTGACCTTGCCGAGCTGCCCGAGTGCTGTTGCTATGAAATGAACTTGTACTGTAGCTCCAACAACAACAACAACACGGCCTTGAAGTGTTAAGCCAGACGAGCTCTCAGAACTGGGACTTCTGGTTCATCTTCATCATGGGGGTAATTGAAGCAGCTTTCGGGGCAGTTACTCAGGAGATCTTGGCCTTCCTGATCATCTGTGGGACCTTCTAGAAGCTCTCCAAGGTAATAATTCAACACGTGCAGCGAAGACAGCTGGGCAAATCTCTTAAGCTCTGTGCTAACCTTTATCCTACGCAATCAGTAATATTTTCTAGGTTGAAACTGCAGTAAGGTGCAAAAGTCTAAGGCCAACAGTAGATTAGATACAAGATTGCTTTAGCAATGGTAAAATGAACATAAAATGATTTCTCAGTCTTTTTATTAGAATAAAACCAAAAACACAGTAAAAGCGGTTTTTCCCTTTGGGGACCAGCAAGATGTCCTCACAATGTTAAAAATATCACATCTTTCTTTTTGTGGGAACATTTGGTCCCAACAATGAATCACACACACTTGAGAGGACTTCCCAAATTAATAGTAGAGCCTATTCCTACCCCTAACCTTAGTAACCTAAAGCAAATGTTTTGGCTCTTTTAGTTTTTCAAATAAAAGTTGGCATTTTTGTAAAAAAGCAATTAAAGAAGGTGAGGACACGTAAAACAGTCCTCACAAGTGAAAATTCTCAGGTTTTCCTAACATTGTGAGGACATTTGGCCTCAAAAGTATAGGAAGACAAGGCGCACAGACACACACACACACACACACACACACACACACACTTTCTAAAAAGTTATTTCATTTTGAATCTCATACGTTTGACATTTAACAATACTTTGACGTGCATTCAAAGAAGAATACGTCTCAGCAAACACGCAAAGAGAAACAAATCACTTCGTCTTAATAAAATAAATCTGAACAAAGCATTACTGAGTCATTCCTATTACAAAATAACACGGCATAAAGTTTAATAGCGTTTCTCTGCAGGTCCTTTTTGTGACATATCCAGAACACACAAGCTTGTAAATTTCATTAAGTGAAAAGGTTTTCGTAATAATTCTTTTACACTGCAGAAACTTGGACCTTAAGTAATCTTCTTTCACTGGTAAGAGGGAGTGTCTGCTGTCAAGAATGATCAGCTCTGAAAAGATAGATGTTGGAGCTGCTTACATAGTTTTAACGCTACAGTGAAATCTTGCTTACACAGTGCAGTGCCAAAAGTATACTGACACCTCTTGTAGGTAGTCGATTCAGTTATTTAAGCAAACAGGATCAAATCATGCATGCAGCCATGCAATCTCCATACACGATTGTTGGCACCGACAGGGTTCTCCTGAAGTGACTTTCAAGCTTGGCACTGATTTTTGACAAGTCACATAATCTAATGTCCAACTCTAAATGCTGTTATTGTGTACTGGAAATGTCTAGGAGTAACAACAGCTCAGTCATCGAGTCATACAAACAGTGTGAGTGTTGAAGGCTGGAGAGTCAATTCATCTGTGTTTGGTTACAGAAAAGTGCCTGGAAGCAACACGGACACGAATGCTGTTCACTGGGTGCTTCGGGGTGCAGGTTTCCATGACAACATCAAGTTGTATAAAGCACATCACCATTGGACTTCACAATCACAACTCACTTTCACATCATATGCATACTTGATGTAGCAATCGTGATTTAAAGGATGCCAGATTGGTAAAGAAAGGATAATGGTTGTTTTTGGTGATTTGGCTTGGCCCCTTTTGTTTTGAAAGGGAAATTCATTTCTACAGCCAGCGGTGCTTCTAGACTACTTGTTATACTGGGGCACAGAAGTTGGAGGGGCACAACTGCACCCCCTGCTTGCCAATCAGTCATAGGCACAACTGTGCATTAAAATAAGCTTGTTAAACACTAAATAGATGAAGCGATTTCACACTGGGCGTTACGCTGTCATGGATGAGAAATGAAAAACAAATTACCACTAAAGAATTTTTATTAATTGCATTATTTTTTATGCTATCATAACTGATGCCTTTGCTTTAGTGGTCTAATAGGTATTTTTGGTAACTTATGCGGTTGGCCAAAGTCGCCAAAACATAGCTATGAGCTATTGTTCCCTTGCCTGCAGCATGGCTGACTTTCTTTTAAAAATTTCCTTTACTCCATGCGAAAAACCAAAAAAAACCTGGCTCTGGCTAAAAGCATTTGGAAAGATGCTGGGCATTATGGGAAATGTAGTACTTGTAGTAAATCTCAGTGGCATGTCCTTTTGTTATGCTCAGCAATCCAGGATAAAATTGACTCTTTACCACCGTGATTTTAGTGGGGCACAGCAACATGTTACTGGGGCACAAGTAGGTCTGATGAACGCCCCTGGCTACAGCAATCAAATTCTATACTGTGCTTTGTAGCTTTGGAGCTTCCAACCTGTCTCTGTTAATGATGACGCATCCATAGACAAGCCACGTCACATTCATTTGTTTTTATAATAGTCTCAAAGCAGCTTTACAGACATCTACACAACACCAGTTATCCAGGCGTAGGGAGGTTGTGGCATGGAAAATCTCCCTAAATATGATGAGGATCCATGGGATGGCCAAGTGGTAAGCAAGCTTTATAAAGAAATGTTTTATTGAGCTTGGTGTAGAAGTAACTGACTGGCCTGTACTCAGTCCTGACCTCCACCTATCAAAAATCACTGGAATAATTGCAATGCCAACAGCATTCCCAGATAAGTGAAGGTTACTGTATCAGCAAAGGGACTCAAACATCAGATTAATGCCCATGGATTTGATGTTTGGGTACAAACATCATTCAGCTGAATGGATGTCATTTGCTTGTTGTAACTCTTAAAATATAAACTTAATTTTCTATAGTTTTTCAACACTGTTTATCATGAGTATCGGTCAATCTCAGGCAACTTTATTTTATTTTTACAAGGTTTCTCCCATTACTGTTACTCAGTCATGTTACTCAATGACTAAGTTTTCAGCACAGTATTAGCAAATACATTAAATGTAACCACATGGCATCCATGCTAATAGTATTAGGACACTGAGTAAATTCTGATGATTTACCAAACAATTACAATAAACAAATTGCATCTAAAATGTGTATTTTAAAGTAAATTATTATAAATTATAGATGGGATATAGATGGGATATGTAGTGGGACAACAATGCAAACAAAAAATATTTCTGAAAGATTTTGATCCTTATATTATATTGTAAAGTGTAACATTAGAGACCATTGACAGCTAACAAATGATTTTTTCAGCGTTCTATGTAGTTTTTAATTATATATTTCCAATTGAAATTGATAATGAAAGGAACTGGACTATGGGTCAGAGGGTCCAGGGTTCAAATCCCACCTTTACCAAGCTCTAACCCCACAATTGCTTGAATTGTAAGACTGTATAATTTGTAAGTCACTCTGGATGAACCTGCTAAATGTCTAAATGTAAAATGATATTGACTGCCCATTGGCACTTACATTGCATGCTGGAAGATTTTGGTAAGCAGATAACCATTATAGTACTGTGTTTTTACTCAGAATTTGGAGATACAGTATAACTTAGATAGCAAACCACAAACATTGATTGTTATGTGAGTAACTACTTATTGACCATAATTTCAGACAGTCCCCACTAATAAAGAGGTCACCATTTGCTGTTTCCTTGAAATGATCCACATCTGCATTTTCATTACTTTGACTCCAATCACATGGAATGACGATCTCAATAAGCTGCTCTGCAGTCTGTGCTGAAAGGCTCTGTCTTCTGTATGAGAGCAAGTCATGAAAATGTTGTAAAAAAAAAAAAAAACCAAGTTAAGGCACTGAGGGACATAATTACTCTGTGAGGTAAGGACGCTAAGATTCAGACCAAGAGCTGTGAGAACTGAGAATAGAAACATTAGAGGGATTACGTTAAGCCCAAGATTGCAGAAGGAGTTTGATTGCTTGCTTCCTGATTTTTTTCCCACCCGTGATTTGGATTTGCAGAAAGGCAAGAAGCTGTGCTTTTCCGACCCTCCTGCGAATTTTGGTAGCTCATTCTTTCCTTAAGGACAGAGGAGAATAGGAAAACCCAGCAGTGAAATCATTAATTAATGTTTGGCTGGAGTATTGTACCTTTCACTCTGGGTACGTGTAATGAACGTTAGGTTTTAGGTTTTTAATTCTTTATGCCTATCCATATTATTTATCCATTTTTGTTAAAAATTCTGTGGTAGAATTGTATGTTCTACATCATATTAGCAGTTCGTTTCAAAGAACAATAGCCAACATTTCCTACAATCCTCTATTGCCTTACAAATCCTGTATGTTTTGAGGTTAGATATTGCCCATTTTTAAAGAAACTATTCTAGTTTTTCAAGGGTGAATTAGGTAGACAGCTACTTTACAATGTACTCTCCAGAATGTCACATTAAGGCTCAATTTTGAGTGAAGGAGTGATTCTTAAGGATCATCAGACCACTCCTGAATCATTTTAACAGTACTGTATACATAGGTATGTGCTGTCTAATGACCACATTATGTTCTGTGAAACAGGTTGTTGATCAAAATGATTGTAGACCGGACATGACCATAGTCTCAGTATTTTTATGCTACTGCAATGTAAATATAAAGGGTATTTTCTCAAGAGAAATGTGTACAGACCATACGTAAATACATCAGAGATACCGCTGAAAACACAAATGGAACGCTACCATCTACACAGCATCCAAAGCCTGAACTGTTATACATATCACTCCCTCCAGAAAGTACACACCACTGTGGTTCTTCAGTTACAAACACACATTAACAATCACACACACTGTAGATCCTAATCATATACATGTACGATAGAATATAAACATAAATAAACGTACCTCGTTGGCTGCACAAAACCAAGAGGGAGTGAGTCACTTAAAGAAACACGAATTTCCAAAACAGGCAATACAGCATCACCTTTTAACTTTAAGTATGTTAAGTTAAACACTTAAGTAGATAAATCCAGCACATCTAGGTACAGTGGTGTGAAAAAGTGTTTGCCCCCTTCCTGATTTCCTATTTTTTTTGCATGTTTGTCACACTTAAGTGTTTTGGAACATCAAACCAATTTAAATATTAGTCAAAGACAACACAAGTAAACACAAAATGAATTTTTTAAATGAATGTGTTTATTATTAAGGAAGAAAAAAATCCAAACCTACATGGCCCTGTGTGAAAAAATGATCGCCCCCTAAACCTAATAACTGGTTGGGCCACCCTTAGCAGCAACAACTGCAACCAAGCGTTTGTGATAACTGGCAATGAGTCTTTTACAGCATTGTGGAGGAATTTTGGCCACTCATCTTTGCAGAATCGTTGTAATTCGGCCACATTGGAGGGTTTTTGAATGGCCTTTTTAAGGTCATGCCACAGCATCTCAATAGGATTCAGCTCAGGATTTTGACTAGGCCACTCAAGTCTTCATTTTGTTTTTCTTCAGCCATTCAGAGGTGGAATTGCTGCTGTGTTTTGGATCATTGTCTAAAGAGTTTAATCTTTGTCTCATCAGTCCACAGAATGTTTTCCCAAAAGTCTTGGGGATCATCAAGATGTGTTCTGGAAAAATTGAGATGAGCTTTAATGTTCTTTTTGCTCAGCAGTGGTTTTCGTCATGGAACTCTGCCATGCAGGCCACTTTTGCCCAGTCTCTATCTTATGGTGTAGGCATGAACATTGACCTTAACTGAGGCAAGTGAGGCCTGCAGTTCTTTGGATGTTGTTGTGGGGTCTTTTGTGAGCTCTATGATGAGTCGCCGCTGTGCTCTTGGGGTAATTTTGGTCGGCCGGTCACTTCTGGGAAGGTTCACCACTGTTCCATGTCTTCACCATTTGTGGATAATGGCTCTCATTTTTGGTTCGCTGGAGTCTCAAAGCTTTAGAAATGGCTTTATAACCCTTTCCAGACTGATAGATCTCAATTACTATCTTTCTCAATTGTTCCTGAATTTCTTTGGATCTCGGCATGATGTGTAGCTTGTAAGGATCTTTTGGTGTACTTCACTTTGTCAGGCAGGTCCTATTTAAGTGATGTCCTGATTGAGAACAGGTGTGGCAATAATCAGGCCTGGTTGTGACTAGAGACAGTGAACTCAGGTGAGATAAACCATAGTTATGTTTTAACAAGGGGGCAATCACTTTTTCACACAGGGCCATGTAGGTTTGGATTTTTTTCTCCCTTAATAATAAACGCCTTCATTTAAAAACTGCATTTTGTGTTTACTTGTGTTGTCTTTGACTGAAATTTAAGTTGGTTTGATGTTCCGAAACACATCAAAAAACAGGAAATCAGGAAGGGGGCAAACACTTTTCTTTTTCACACCAGTGTATATTTAGGTGAAGCTGTCATCTGTAGTGTTAAACAGAGTACAAACTTTTCTATTTCATCTTTTCTTTGCAGAGAAAACCGAAACCTAAAAGTGTCCGTCTGCAACACATATCATAACGTAGTTCCTACTGATGCATGTACTTAATGCAAAGTAAGTCAATATTCATCTCCATCTTCCTCTTCCTTTCTGCTTATCCATTTCAGGGCAAGCAAAGTAGCCCAGGCATCCCTGTACCCAGCAACGTTCCTCTTTTGGGATCTGGGTAGGCTGAAGGATTTATATCTCTTGGCTGGTCTGGGACTCGACAGAAAAAGAAAAATAATAACAAATAAAAAGTAAATCAATATTCATGAAATTAAATTACATAAAATATATAAAATTATGTAAACAAAACATCAAAGTATGACCTAAATAATATTTATGGCAGTAAAAATACGCATGCTAAGCCTGTTTTAATTTGACCAGCTGTTTATGGCTGCAACGTCCAGAGTGAAAAGATTTTTATTCCTATTATAATTTCTTATAATTGTTAAGATCTCATTAAACTGCGCTTACCTGTGTTGTGCTTTATCAGGGAAGGAGAGTTTGCACCACTGGATGCACATCATCCTGTAAAACTGCAAAGCATTGTCTTCCAAGAGATGACTGTTCATATCATTAAGGATCCCTCACCATACTTAAAGACTGGCAAGTCATTGTGGATTGAAAGCATTGCTTGGCTTCCCTCATAAGCCTGTCTGCGAACACTTTAGACATTACACCAGATTATATGTCTTTGTATTAATTGGTACCATTGAAAAGTGGTAAAAACCCCCAAACACTTTCAGACTCTTGGATCTATTGTATGAGCAACAGAGAAAAAAGAATTTGTTCTGATCCAGATGCATGAGAAGTATGAATGTAGTATATCCCCACCATATTTCACAACCTCTCTATACATGACCAAGCAGGAAACTCAGCTCATTTGGCTCTTTAAAACGAGAAATGATTCATCCTGATGAAAGGGCTTCAGGAAACACTCAAAGCTTGGAGGCTCAGTTCTGCACTGTGAAGGTACGGTATGATCAAATATCTCATGGCAGGACTTTTCAATAGGGATCGTGGAAAAAATCAATAACCATACAGGTTTATGACGTGTTGATATAATAGTCAGTCCCTCAAGTCTCTAGGACGTTCAAAAGGAAAAGTCAAGATGACATTTTTACTTGCAAACCCGAATGTGCAGATACGTGTTCCAGTGGAGCATATCACCTTACAGAAGTACAATGCTGAAAATGAGATAACACTGCCAAGGAAAGATGATGTCATGCTCTCGTACCTCCACGGGAGTTGCCAGGAATAAGCTCTCAGAAATCGTATGTTAAAGGGGATTCAGTGTGCTTTTAATGAAACAAATGCAGTTTTGTTTACACTGCTTCGTTCTGCTGCAAATAGTTTCCTAATACTTATGGACAGCATTATTCAGTTATGCATTTGTCAGTTATTATCTTTACACCCTTATCCAGTAAAAGAGCAGTGCCCAGGGGACCAAAAGTGGCAGCTTAGCAGAGCTGGGAGCTAAACTCACAACCATCTGTCATACTTTTGGATTTAGTCTTACCACCTGGTTAGATTCAAACCAACTAAAGATTACTTGGCATTCAACAGACATATTCATCATCCAGGGGAGAATGGGTCCATTTGAGTCCAGGTCTTCCCATTTAGGGAGATTTTTCTTTCCATTGTCACCCTAGACTTGCTCATAGGGGTGTCTATAGTGTCTGTTTGTTTCTTTGTTTATTTGATTTAACATAATTTTGGCATCAATGGCTATTCGCAACATGTAGTGTTGTAGTCAAGACCGCTAGAGCTGAGTCCGAGTCAAGACCAAGACTTTTCGTAGTCAAGCCTGAGTCAGGACAGAGTGGCTGAGACAGAAATGAGACTGAGACCAGATCAAGTTTTTTCATCATACCAGAATAGAAAGAAGAAAATAGAAAAAAAATCTGCATATTTTATCATATATGTTTTGTAAAATATATACATAAATAAATAATATATAGTGTACACTTGTTATTATATAAAATGATGATAATAATAATAATAATAATAATAATAATAATAATAATAATAATAATAATAGTCAAACTAAAGAAATGTAACTTCTGGAAGCAAATGATGATGATTCTGTTTCTTCTTCTCTCAAACTGAATCAGAAATCTACTTTTTTTCTACTACATTTCTACTACATAAACATCCATTCTATTCATTGTTATTATTAAATGTGAAAACTTATTCTTAAACATATTTCAATTTGCTCTCAAACCAAAAATATCATAATCTATACTAACTAAATAATGGCGAAAATGCAGTCCTGAAAACTTAATGGTTGACTGTTCAAAATAAAATGTGTCTGTTGATTAGATACTTGCTTTCCCTGTTAGCCAAACAGAATGCTGATTTTATTTAGGCATGTAGAGAAATGACTGATTTCTTCTGTTGGAATGGATTGGTGAGATTCAGTAACGATAGAAAAAAAAAGTTCCATTTATTATTAACATTCCTCAGACAGACTCATTGGACTCGACTGATCTCGACAATCATTTCCAAGTCCTGAGTACTTTACCCCGGGACCGAGACAGGACCAAGTCCAACCGAGACCGCTCATTTATGAGTCTCGAGACGGGTCACGAATACTATAACACTAGTGACAGGAACAAGGTGTTCCTTCGAATAATAATTTTCCTTACCTGAACTCCATGCAGTCCGTCGGCAGGAAAAGAGTGTCCTTTTTGGACTCCCTGAATAAATCAATAGAGGCGCTTGCATGTTGAAAGCCGTGTTGTGTATTCTCTGCCATTTACAAATAAATGCATGAAAGTTTCACAGAACATTAAAAACACTGTTACTTCCATCCATGAGCTAAGTCTGCTTTACTATCTAGAGTAAGTGAATAAACGGCTCTGTGGTGAAGGAGAAAAACCAGGCAAGATGGCAGTGGGGCTTTTTGCCCTCTACCAAAATATGTTTTCACATTCCACATTTGAGCTGTAAAAGCACAGGCGTTTTTATGTACATACATTCAACAGCCGGAGAAATTCCTTGGCTAAGCTCTGTCGTAAACATTTCATTTTAAGAAAAGATTTGGTGTGTTTTGGTCCTCTTTTTTCAGAATGGGTTTAGATAGAACAAATGAAAGATCCAGTGTGAGGTTTATCCGGTTAACCTCTGATTAATCGCTCAAACTCCAGCTCAGTCAGTTGTGGTGGGAGCGAGCTACTGCAATTTTGCTGCAGCTGTCTTTAGCATGACCAATACGACACACAATCCAATTGGCTTTACCACTGCATACCAAGGCACTTGAAATAGTTGCTATGTCTCAGGCTTTGCTCCATCAACACAGAATTGAAATCCATCCCAAACAACATTAGGACATTTTAAAAGGGGCCATAAGAGAGAGTTATGTCTTAATTTGTGCACATGTGCTCTCGGCGAGTCTGAACCTGACGGCTGAAGTGGCTGGCGCACCCAGGATACGAGCCCAGTTCTTGTAGCAATCCGGGTCACAGAGTCAGAAACTATTAGAAAAAGGCCCCTGGAGGCCCGGTCACAGTCGTTCTCATACTTTCTCAAACAATTTCACCAGCCTGCATTAATCACTCATCCACTTCTTGGATTGCTATGTGGTTTCATTTAAATTGATCGGCCATGCTCACTCTCAGCTATTGGCTCGATAGAGCCAGGGCAGGCTGAGTAGCAGGATCTGGCAAGGAAGCATGAAATAACCATAGACGTAGACCTGCAACACCCAGCAGAAGCACTTTATGGCTCATCTTTTTGGCATGGCAATGGATAAGGATTTGATTTCAGTATAGATCGCTTGAAAGTGGCCTGTGGATTAAGGAGTAGATGAACAGAAACGAATACAAAACAAGGAGTAAACAAGAAAACGTCTCATTTTCAAGGTCTGTGATATCACCTTTGACCAGAGGTGGAACCAGTTCGCGAAGTTATTAATATTTTATTCACCTATTAATATTTATTTACTTTCTGTTTTTAACTATTGCTTCAAATGTATTAACGAAATAATTTAGTTTAGTCCTTACATATATCATCTAAGCCTCCCAAGAAGCCTGCCTTTTTGAGTCCTGGTTCTCCCAAAGTTTCTTCCTCATAACTTTTATGGCGTTTTTCCTTACCACTGTCACCCTAGGCTTGTTCAATTTGGGATTGGCCCTAGATATTAGAAGAATGAATTGTAAAACTGCTTTGAGAAAATTCTCGACTGAAAAAAGTAGAATATAAAAATAGAATATAAAAATAGAAATAAATCTGACTATGTTGCAAGTAAGTCAGTCTCAAGTCTTGACACTCAAACCCCAACTCAAGTCCCAAGAAAAGCAAATCAAGTCAAGTGGGTCAAGTCCCAAATCAAGCCATCAAATGATAAAAACCTATCAACGTAAGTATTCATAGACAGCAATTGTCATAGCAGCTAGAAGTAGAAAGTAGAAAAAAGCAACAATATAAATGGTATAATGAGAGAGAGCGCTGTTCAAGTTAACTATCAATCATTATTAGGTAGCTAAGTTAGCTAGCTAGCACAGACGTCCCGTTCTTTGTCGAACAAAGTCCAATGTTGTTGAATCTCCATCAGTGATCTTCACACCACATGCCTTTTTAAGTTCATTACAGTATAGTCTTTATAGTTGAAAAGGATTCATTTGAGGCAGCATGTATCTAGCCCGCACAAACTTCAGCACTGGCGCCACCCACAAATGGCTGCAGATCTTCCCTTGTTCCTAGGTTACGACTAAACACAGCTGAGCACCTAAACTCCCTGGGGTTACAGTGATACCGCACCATGCAAGCAATACAAAAGGCTCAGTTATGTGATTCAGTATTGTTTTAACACTTGGAAATAAATGGTTAAGTTAAAAATGGGTTTGTAGAGGCTTGAGTCTTGAATCTTTTCAAGTCTTAAAGCCCAAGTCTGATTCCAAGTTGAATTGCAAGTCTTTTTTTATTTTGTCAAGTTACAAGGCATCAAATTGGGCATCGCACCTCTGCATTTGATGACATTAAAAAGGTGAGGTAACAACACTAGGTGTTTTCATAGTTTTAGAACTGGTGGAGAAAGTGGCTCCTTTCTCATGTATTCGCACCGCAGGAACTCAGGAGGTTTGTAGTTCTTAAAACACCACGTATAAGGTTTTCACCCACTTAAGGGTAAATACATTTCATTGCAGTGATTGGTCCAGACATAGTGTCGCAAGCATATAGAGATTGGTTCAGACGCAAGTGGCTATGCTGAGAGCAATCACCCTTTTTAAAGCTACTTGTACACCAGTAATCATATAAACAACTATAAACAACAGATCTTCGAACTTAAAATGAAAAAATAATGCAGAAAAGTAGACCGACAGTAAAGTTCAGGCTTTACTTAAAAGATACAAGACGACTTTGAGTCGTCTAAGTGAAATTGAGTCACTTCAGCGTCTCTACTAGCCGTGCGAACACAAACCAAAAAAGTCCCTGAAACAAATATAATTCGCTCTGCAGGCGGTAGTTTCTCCCAAATTAGTGCCTAGAATTGCTTGGTGCTAAAGCAGCTACTGGGTGAATAAGTGCTTGAGGATTTCTGCAATCTTATTATTTGGTTTCCGTCTCAAAAGTGACGTCTAAATGGCCTTCACGAGAAAGCTGATTCAATTGATTTCACACTCGAGTTCCAAGCCTTTACGAAGCGTCATTTCACACTGTAAACAAGTGCCTATGCAAATGTTCCTACTGCTCTTTTACACAGTGTCCGCTCTGCTTTGACTACGATGTGGAAAAGGCCGGTCCTTTGGGTATTCCCTTCAGAATGAAATCACTGTGTGACACAGGGAGGAAACAGGCTGTTCGAAGTAAGAAAATTGGTGGCATGCTAAGATGGCTGAACTTTCGAACCTGGTGCCTCTTTCTTCCAATCCTGTCCTTGGATGGGAATTCTGTGTGTCATTTTGTGGTTACCAAAGATTGAATCTCTGCGGTTGGACTTTCTCTGAACTTTTCTCATTAGCCTCAAGAGCACCCGCCAGTTTCTCACTCTACAAGAGTGCAGATTACCATATACGACGCCAGACGTACATATTAACATGTAGTCACACCTCAAGACATCGGGGAAGGGATAAAATCTTTGTGCAGGCTGAACACAAATCTGAATCTAAAAGCAAAAGTCTTAGGCCACCATTAGATTAGATATACAGTTGTTTCAGCGAGGTTATAACGAACACATATAATTATTTATCATTCTCTTGATTAGAATATGACCAAAAAATAAAGGACAATTTGCATGCAGTATTAAAAAGCTGAAATAAACAGCTTCTATATGCTACAGTGGCAAGTATTCAACAGTCTAAAGAAGCTTGATCAGTAATGGTCTTTTTGGAAGGGTAGCAGGTAAGAAACCACTTTTTTGGAAGGGGAACCGAGTGAAAAGGGTAAGATAGGCTAAATCTCACCAAGATCAGTGGAAAAGAGTATTATGGAGTTTCGAAATCAATTTTTGGGTCTAATCAACAATGTTAATGCTCCCATTGCTAAATCAACCAGTCTAATGGTGGCCTAAGACTTTTGCACAATACTGTAGGTTCAGCTTTGGAAGTGCAATTTCTAAAATATACTCAGAGCCTTTAACGGGCTTGGATGCACATCGTATCCGAACACCTGGATGCACTTATTTAACTACCAAATTAGTCATAATGAATTTGGCATTCGGCAGCAGCTGTTCGGGGCAGGAAACGAGCCTTTCTGCTAAATGGAAGGATTGAACTTGTCTTCCACAAGCTTGACACAAGATTCACCCCTCTGCCATCACCCTGAACTGTGTTCCAGAGAGAAAACTGAGATGCTGGACCATTAACCATCACAACTGGTTTCGAGTGTCTTGGCATTCACGCGGCTAACTCCATTAAAACAAACATTTACGGCACATGCACGCTAATTAAAATGTCTGTCAGTCTATATCTGCAGAAGCCCAGGCTGTGCGTCAGCTTAGGTCGGACAATGACACCACATTTTGACGAGCTCCGGGATCAAGCCAGGGTTAAGTGCCTCGCTCAGTTCCACAGATACATTCCCAATTTACATGTCGATCGTTCTAATCCCAGCTCCAAAACTCTGTTCAGCTGCACTATTGTGTGGGGATCAAAACCGAGTCCGTTTTGGTGAGCAGACCCGAGAAAACACGCTAAAGAAATGTGTTAGGCTTAGCCTCTCACATACTTCTTGAATTCGTTAAGGCAAATCCCCCCTTTTTCACACTTCATGAAGTAGCAACTGCAAAGTGTTTTGTCTTGTTTCAGAAGGCAAGCACTAGCACCGAGCCAACTTTTCTAGTCGCATGATTTCTGCTTTGCAAATTCCATTAATAAATCCGTTGACGGCAATAAGGTCCTGTAAGATGCTTTTGTCTAAATGCTGTTTGGTAATTAAAGAAAGGCGGAGGTGGCAGAAGTATACAAGTTCTATAGTTAAGTAAAAGTACTACTAATCTGTTAAAAATACTCAAATAAAAGTAGTATAGGTATATATCTATAGGTTTATATATATGTATATATATATATATATATATATATATATATATATGTGTGTGTGTGTATATATATATATATATATAGATAGATACGGGGCTCGAATATATATATATATACGTGTATGTGTATATATATATATATATATATATATATATATATATATATATATATATATATATGTATGTATATATCCCAGACGAGTCCCCACTGTACATGCTACTGCACACTACTAAATGTATGTACAATGTTTTAGACTTCCACTGTTAGTACATGCTACTAAATGAACTTAAAATAAAAAAGTATAAGTATTTACTTAAAAAGCCTTTCTAACTCAATTTTTCAAACAGAACGTCTTCTATTGAAGGCCAGCGGTACACAGCCATGACACTGAGGGTATATAATGTTTTGTACTACAGCTACCTGAATCATCAGCAAAAGTCAAACAAATAACATTATCATCTTTAGCTAAAAAAGAAAGTAATGAAAGTAACGAGTGAGTAAAAGTAAAAATATTAAGTTACAGAAATAATCAAGTAAAGTAGAGATACCCAATAAAATACTTAAGTACAGTAACAAAGTACAAACAAAGGGTATTTAGCTATCTGGCACTTAAACATTGAGTTTGAAATTTTTAATCCTGCAAAGATGATATGAAATGAAACGCCGACCATCCGGTCCAGCTCATATCACTCCTAGAAAAGTATTAGGCCACGACTGACGTGCAACATATTAAACAATTAAGCAGTTTGCCGAGGAAGAGATGTCAACCTGCTCTACAAATGGGTCTCCTGAGAGAAGCTGAATCATTGTCATTCCTCAGCAGTCAAGCGGGACAGCTGGAGGCGGAAGAAGGATTCGCACTGTCTGCTTAGCCATCTGGAAAAGTGCAGGAGCCCAAGGCTTATGTCGAGCTGCAGCAAAGTGCTTTTCCTTCTGTGCTGCACTGCAGTGATTTGTATTGTACTGTTTATAAAAGGCAATTCTGAAAGTTCCTCCATTCCTGATTGCTGCCCCGGGCTTTTACGAGAGCCAGCGGTGAGATTTCGGATTGCCCTCAGGGGCTCTGCAACTCATTGCCATGTTTGAGCCTTTTGCTGAAGAGACTCGTGGGGGAAAAAGTGAACGGATGAATTTGTTTCTCATATACTCCTCTTCTCAGGGCTGCTTGGCGTAACCTTTATCACATAAACGTTCAGAAGCTCTCTGGCACTCTGCCGGCTTGCCTCAGCTGCCAGGTTGCATGTGAATGTCAGCAAAACATTACCAATTCCCACACTCGTTACTTTATGCAGTGTTCGGTTAACTCTTCAGCAGCTTTAAGCAGGCTGATGGAAATAGATCCGTGCATACGTACCATTAAGTTTAACCTAGTTTCAAAAGTTCAAGCTACAATTAACTGCCAGATTTTGCTGGCAAATGGAACATAACTGCATGCTGCAAACCACCTTCCCAGGCTTCTGCTCTCTGCCAGCTCTGGGGAAAGCCAGCCTTGGTGACAGAGCCTTCTCAAAAATCGCCCACTAACATCTGTGCTCCTCGAGGACTGAAACAGGATAAAGAAAAAGAAGACTTCTCAAGGAGAATAGCTTTCAGCTCTTTTTGTTTGTCTGCTTTAATGTCATGCAGGGGCACCCCTGGTCTGCTTGCTGTACCACAAACCCAGAACTCTGAAACTTGGCAGGTGGAAACCCCTGGTGAGCTGTAACACAGGCATTGTAGAGATACGCCCCAGACAGCAGACAGTTCTATACCAAATATGGACCAGTTTAGGCACTAATAGCTCAGTTATTGTTAACTAAATTTGGCTACTGCCAGCCACTATAAAGTTAATAATGGCATTCAGACATATAATCTACCGTAGGTAATGTGGGCCAAATGTGGCCCGCCATTCTGGCTGCTGGTGCAGTTCTGTCTGTGGATTGGCAGAGAGATTCAGTTGAAGTCAACACCATCATTCTACCGTGTTATGTGGGGCAAAAGTAAAGGTAAGTGTGGCCCACAAAACTAACATCACTCATTTGCTATCAGGGACAAGACTGGACCTCAGGGAAAGAGTGGGATGATTTTGATAGTGTGTCCTTGCAAGCCTCGTAATCCGCTGAATCTATGCACAATCTGACAGACAAACTTCACCTTGACTGAGGTGGGATACCAACCGAGTTCCTATCCTGCGACTGCCAAAGTGAGCTTTGCCTGTCACAGGAAGTAGACAAGGCCACCCTGTTTCACAGACCTGGAGTTTCCGGTTCATGTCTCCGTTCAACAAGGCTAGAGTTTACAGTTTATGTCTGTGTCCAAGGAACCGTCTCCCAGTCGGCTGACGCCCATCTCATTTTGAGTGTACTTCCATATGCATGTCTGATGGCCGACTGCCATTTGTTAGCTCAATGCTCCAGTACAATATCTCATCTATAGTGCTGTGCAAAAGTCTTAGACCACCATTGGATTAGATGTATGCAAATAGTGATGCCAACATTGCCGCCAACCAATAGGTGAGCACTTTCCAGCACCAAACAAGAAGCACCAAAGCAAGTACAGGAATACCAAAGTATGTACAATATTCCAAAGATATGTAGCTATATATACATATATACACACAGCATATATATGTATACACACACACACACACACACACACACACACAATCATTGGGGCAAAAAATTTATTTAGTCAGCCACTGATTGTGCAAGTTCTCCTTCTTAGAAAGATGAGAGAGCTCTGTACTTTTCATCATAGGTACACTTCAACTATGAGAGACAAAATGAGAAAGAAAATCCAGGAAATCACATTGTAGGATTATTAAAGAATATAATTGTAAATCATGGTGGAAAATAAGCATTTGGTCACCCACAAACAAGCAAGACTTCTGGGTCTCACAGACCTGTAACTTCTTCTTTAAGAAGATCTTCTGTCCTCCACTCATTACCTGTATTAATGGCACCTGTTTGACCTCATTATCTGTATAAAAGACACCTGTCCACAGCCTCAAACAGTCAGACTCCAAACTCAACCATGGCCAAGACCAAAGAGCTGTTGAAGGACACCAGAAAGAAAATTGTAGAGCTGCACCAGGCTGGGAAGAGTGAATCTACAATAGGCGAGCAGGTTGGTGTGAATAAATCAACTGTGGGAGCAATTGTAAGAAAATGGAAGACATACAAGAGCATTGATAATCTCCCTCGAGCTGGAGCCCCACGCAAGATCTCATCCTGGGGGGTCAAAATGATCGTGAGAACAGTGAGCAAAAATCCCAGAACTACATGGAGGGTCCTGATGAATGACCTACAGAGAGCTGGGACCAAAGTAACAAAGGCTACTATCAGTAACACTCTACGCCGAGAGGGACTCAGATCCTGGTGTGTACCCCTGCTTAAGCCAGTACCTGGTGTGTACCCCTGCTTAAGCCATGTCCAAGTTTGCCAGAAAGCATATGGATGATCCAGAAGAGGACTGGGAGAATATCATGTTTGCCCCACTGTGTATATATATATGATACGTCAGAGAGTCCTGAGTGTATTCTGCCCAGGGCAGGAAGCATCTCTGCTGTGCGTTGTGGTTCATCGGAAGCGTCCAATTTCCATATTCAGTCTTTCCACTTAACCACTGGATTGTGGGCGGAAATCTGATGAAAGATTACCTGGATATTCAGTTGAAAACAAAAGGCTTTCCAGAGGTAAATGATATGTAAATTGTACATCTGTGTACGTTCAGGTACAAAACAGGTACAAAACAAAACTTAGCTGTCTCCATACTGGGTAGTTTAGCTCATGGAATGAATCTACAAACCTTAGATAATTTCTCTGTCACGGAAAGGTCTCAGATAAAATCTGTTCCTACGTGTCGCCAGGGTCTATGAGGAGTTGTTAATTGCTTTATTTCTCATAAGGTTAAACTGTTAGACACATGCTAACCCTTTGTAATTTATTGAAATTCACATTAATTATATAAATTTACGGTAATGGACTGTTACGACCCTGTATAGGGGAAAGCTGCAACACTTAAGAGGATGATTTGATTGACCTGATACTTTAGTTTGATGGAAGCCAAAAGTCATCCACACAAAAACTATAACCGTCTAAAAACATCAACCGAGTTAGGACAGTCTCTAGTCCAAGCATGAGCTTCTTCAGACCTCAGTCATTAAGGTGAACAGACATTAATCAGATGGTCATTAAACAGTTCTTACCTGTATGTTTGTTTAGCAGGACCATCTTGCAGCACCGGTTCCTCATCCTCTGACTGTCTGATGTTGTACACTTACACCCAAAGGCATATGTTTGAGGGACAATGCTTTCTGGAGTGTTATCCTTCTTAGACTATCATTCTTAGCATCTGTTTTTCCCATTTTTGGACTCTGGCCTAAACAAGAGCATGAACTGAAATCTAGTGAAAAATCACACCCACCTTGAGTGTTTTGAGTTGAGCCATTTGCACATTTTTCCAAGTTCCAGGTGGAATATGGTCACCCCAGTTAGCTGTTTATCTTCTGTTGATTTTATTGGAGTTCACGCCTACTAGCATTCACCGCCACTACACTACCCTGTTTCACATCGCCATGGCTGGTCAGCGAGTCTCCCATTTTGAAGGCTGGCTGTGTCTGAGAATCCTCTGTCTGGCTGGGTTGATTGATTGTGGCTATGTGAGTATTTTTGTGGATTGTTTTGTGATCATTCATTTTCAAGTTACTGACCCTTTATTACTGTGATGCTTTTACTGATTCTCTGGCTGCTACTACTGCAAACTGCCATGAATTAGCCTGGTTAGTCTGCTGCTAGCTTGTCTCAATCATGATGTGTAGTTACTCACATTTTCGATGTAGACTCCATGTTTTCTTCAAGGGAAAGACCTTTTGATATACAGTACCGTGCAAAAGTCTTAGACCACATTAGATTAGATATACCATTGTTTAAGCAATTGTATAATGACCATATATAATTGCTTCCCAGTCTCTTTATTAGAATACAACATACATGAAAAAGAATACAGAAAATCTGAATAGAGTGTTAAAAAAACTATAGTAGCCTCCCCTTACACTTGAGAAATAGCAGCATCTTACAGCTTCATCAGGTTGCCAAGTTGAACCATTTACAGTCCAGAGAAGCTTGATCAGGAATGGTCTTCTTGGAAGGGAAACCATGAAACCACTTTTTTGGAAGGAGAACAGAGTGAAAAGGCTAAGATATACTAAAGCTCACAAAGATTGTAGTGAAATAGAGTATTATGGAGTCACAAATCCAAATTTGACATTTTTTGGGTCCAGTCGTGGACAATATGATATATAGGGTCATTATACTGTTGCTAAAACAACAAATCAACTGGTAGCCTAAGACTTTTGCAAAGTACTTTATGCCTGAGATCACCCATCATCTGTGTTAAACTCATGGATCCTCCAGACATTTGAATGCATATTCTTTATTGATCAAGTCTATAGCCTGCATTTGGCCCTCTAGGCAGGACAAACACTATTCAGTTACATCGAATTCTTCCTGAGGAATAAACACTGACTGCCAGAAGCCATTAACACTAGATCGATCCTCTACTAAGCTTAATAACCAGATTTCGATCTTGCTGTGTTAAATAACTACAGACCAAGCTCCAATCTATGTTTCCTAACTAACATGCCAAAGAGTGGTGGCAATCCAAAAGTGCTTTGTTTTATTTAACCATTCCCATTGTTGTTGCTCTCCCCATTTCTTCCTGCCATGTTGTTCACTCCTTAAACCACCAGTTTTCCAGCCTCCTACTCGTTTCTTTAATTGTGCTCCCTGCCACAATAAAAAGTGATGTCTCACCAGCTAACCTGTCCTCTCGGGACATCCCATCTCCGCTAGGGGCCATCTGACTCATCGGGCACTATGAGTGTCCTCCAGTGAGTGTTATTTGTGTCGCAAGGAGACTACTAGCAAGAAGGTTGGAAAGGTGGAGGCCATCTGTCATACTCCATGCTGGGTTTCCACTGAGACCTGTGGCCTTAAGCTGCTTTTTTCATCACTTTCCAAACCAGCGCTGTTCCAGGAAGACAGCTCCATATGGGGCTATGAGTGTGAAGGGAAAGAAAAAAAAGTTTCCCACCCTCCACCACACCCAAAGCTTTCTTTTTGTATTATTTACTAATGGACAAGATTAACTTCACAGAATTGTAACAGGGAGCATTTTAGTCCTCGTCTTCTGTCAGTGTTTTGTTGTTTTTGGTAATTTGGGCCTGGTTTTACTTCATAGAAAAATGATAGCAGCAGTAGTTAATTACAACTAACGATTTAGTCAGAGGGTGCCTCGCCTCAATGCCTATATGCCCATTTGAAATTATTATATTTTTTAAATATGCTCTCTCTGTTAATATTTATTTAGCTTCTGTTTATTTAAAGTATTACTATAAACTTATTTGGATTCTAAGTCGTCCAAGGTGGATGGGTCCCTTTTTGAGCCTTGGTCTTCCCAAGGTTTCTTCCTTATAATGTTTAGGGAGTTTTTTCTTTCCACTGTCGCCCTAGACTTGCTCAGTTTGGGATTAGTCTTAGATAGAAGAAAATAATATAAAATAGCTGTTTTGAGACAATGCTCCACTGTAAAAAGCGCTATATAAATAAATCTGACTTTCTCTTTGACTTTACGAAAGTGTGATGCTATGCAGGCTGCGACGGGCACACAAACACCTGCAGTGTGTGGAAGCGGGTTGACAAACCAACCAGTGCTCAGGGACATTACCAAAAACATTTGTTTAAGCAAAAAAAACAAAAACGATGTCGTCTTGTGTTTCTGTTGAATGGGAAAAAAACATTTGGGTTGCCAAGATATACAGTGGAGTCTGAGATCACTAGTGAAAATGCTTGTTTGGATCTTTGTGGAGAAGGATTCATACTACAGCAGGATAATGACCCAAACACACACCTCAAAGCTTTACAATAACTACTTGAAGACCAAACAAGATCAAGGAGTGCTGAGTGGCATGGACTTTCCTCCACAGTCACTTGAGTTTAGACAAAGCCAGGCAATCACTAACATCACAAGATGCTCTTTGGAATATTGCGAAATCATGCTGGATAACAAAACGGATCATCAGATTTTGCACAAGACTCTGAAATCCATTCCAGCTTTAGTGGAAAAAGGAGGAACGTGCCAAATACTAATCAATTCCCCAAAGAATCAACTTTTCACAGAAAGTGTTATGCTGATTATATGAAAAGCATTTCATTAAGTATTTTCATTAGCGCTCTCAGACTTTTGGCCCACACTGTTGTCAATAATGCGTTCGGGTCAACAGGGTAGATCACCACCACATGCACCCAGATCAAAGTCTTATTAGTATCTTCCGATCAGCTCTGACATCAAATGAGTCATCAGACCCCAAGAAAATGTTCTTGTGTGCTACTAAAAGTTTTATCCTGGATTGCTGAGCAGAACTACTCGACTCACCATGCAAATTCAATACAGGAACTACATTTCCCATACTGCCTCAGCATCTTTCCAAAAACAGGAACATCTAATGCTTTCAGTCAGAGCCAGTTTTTTTTGGTTTTCACATGAAGTAATGGACATTTAAAAGAAAGTCAGCTATGCTGTAGCGCATGGCTATATGGACATTGAAGACTTTGGACACTTGTATAACTGTATAACCTACCGAAAGTACATGTATCCGTTATGCTAGCACAAACATCATCCACAGCAGAGTAGCACCCACTTTAGTGTTGAATACTAAACCTATTTAGTGTTTAACAGGCTTATTTTCGTGCACAGTTGTGTCCCTATCAGTGATTGAATCACCCCCAGACTCTGTAGCAGTGACCCCTAAACAGCCCAGGGCACACATATGCCTGCGCCCTCCGAAGCCCCCTCGACCCTGACCAGGACGTTGCATATCTGTCAAATTTTATAGAGATCATTAATATTCATGTAGCTTAAGGGTCTTGCTCAAGGACCCAACTGTGGCAGCCTGGACCTTGTGGTCCATAGTCAAGTACCTTAACCACTAGGTTCACAGTCCACATGAATTATTATAGTTCATTTGTACTAGTTTCAAAGTTATGCACTGACCAATATGTGTTTGAATTGAATAGCATTATATTCTACTTTATTTCTTATCATTTGAGAAATGTGATACTAATGGGTCTTCATTTTGTTTCCAAATAATCAACGATTAACCTAGTTCACGTAAATAATGAAAGAAATCTGATTATAATTGTTTGGAGTAATGAAAACATTTGTCGAAGCAAATATTCCATGTTTTGTTCTCCTTGGATCATTTCTAATGACTGAGAAATATGATCATAATGAGGCTTTACTTTCCAATAAACAATGATTCCATCACTTCACGTGAATCAGGAACGAAAGAGGATTATAACTGTTTTAAGAAATCAAAACATTTGTTTAAGCAAATTTACGTTAATTATGCCTCCCGTGTTTGTGTTTCAGCCGAAAAACGAAGGGTTGCTAAGATGTAGCTTTTTTAACTCTGCAAAACTCATCGAGCCGCTCAGGAAATAATAAGATAACAAATGACGTGACACAAGTCCACTTTGCCGAGGTCGTAAAATGTGAAGCAGAATGGTATTGCAATTCCAGATTAGCGGTGCGCTTACGATAAGATCGCCAATTATCCAAAGTGCATGCTATGATTCGAAGGGAAGTGGCATGCGCCAGCTGAACCTCCTGTTGAGAGCGCCGCTTCCTGTTTCCACAGCAACCTGTAAGCAAATTCTTGTCCACTTTCAAAGATACGTGATCTTTTTCTGTTTCTTCGATACAGCCAGTCATTGTCCAGATGGAAAAAACATACACGACGTTGACTAATAACACCGTAGCGGCATGATTTCAAACTCTAGACGTGGAGGGCCGTGACGGAGCACGGTTTAGCATTTTCCCTTCTCTCAAACAACTGACCAAGCCCATGAAATAGCGGTGAATCATGATCTCCAGGTCTAGAGTTTGACACCTCTGCTCTATTAGATGTATCAGTGGCGTATGTAATATTTGCCATCTGTTCAGATTCCGATGCATTAATCACACTAGTGTCAGTGAGCTCACCGCTTCGGACATGTATCATGAGAATGAAAACATACAGGATTCTGGCAAAACGCTCTCCTTACATCAACCCTTCAGAGTGTCTAGATGAGTGTGAAGTTGAATTAGACTGTACATGGATCACTATTGTAAACTGGAATTATTAGACGTTATGGCTGGTCTCTTTAGAATACTGTTGCTATCTTCTACATATACAGCATTTAGACTTTATCCAGTGCAGGGCCTTGCTCAAGGGCCCAACAGTGACAGAGCTGGGATTTGAACTTACAGACTTTCTGGGTTACTGTCTTCTTGTCTCCCAAGGTTTGTTGATTGCTCGGGAGATGGGTTGCTGATGTCTCATGTGATCCCTCTTGGCTGTGTTACCTTCTGTAGTCTCACACTACACACGGCATTAGTGGTTGTTCATAGACTCTGTGCACTTAACAACTAACTACAATTTCTCTTTTCTCTCCGAGCTTGTGTTCCGGTACCAGTTCCAGCCCCACACACCTAGATGTTCCTCTGTTTCAGCTCCACTCAAGTTGTTTCCGTCATCAGCTCCAGCCCCACCATGCCCGGGCCATGCCAAAGGGCAGTAATTCCCTCTGTCCCAGTTGTATGGGGATGATGTGCCACCAAGGATTTTCCCATCAAGGACACGGAATCCTGCAGTGGCTCTGTGTACTGGACTAAATGATGCTTATATGCATATTTTGACGTTATTTTAGTTTTTACTTAGTTTCTGTTTTTGCACTATTACTACAGACTTGTTTTACTAGATAAATTAGTTCCTTTCTTACATATATCATCTAAGCCAGCCAACAAGGAAGGGTCCCTTTTGAGTCTTGGTCATCCCAAGGTTTCTTCCTTAAAGCATTTAAGGAGTTTTTCCTTGCCACTGTCAATTTGGCTTGCTCAATTTGGGAATACCCCCTAGATATATCATCTAAGCCATCTAAGGAGGTTGGGTCCCTTTTTGAGTCTTGTTCCTCCCAAGGTTTCTTCCTCATAACAATTAGGGAGTTTTTCCTTGCCACTATTACCCTAGGCTTGCTCAATTTGGGATTGGCCCTAGATATTAGAAGATAATCTAAAATTGTAAAGCTGCTTTGAAACAATGCTCAATTGTAAAAAGCCCTACAGAAATAAATCTGACTTGACTTGACTAATATGTAATCCAGAGACTTAACCAAAGAGAAACCACAATTAGAAAGGTAAACCTAATGGTTATTCAGTTTGCTCCAAGTTTTAACAGCTGCACACAATAACACAAACATGGGGCCTAAAGATCCTAAAATACATGGCCCCTAAGTCAGAGCAGAGGGCTGCAAATCAATCAGAACCTCCATACACCTGTGGCTACTGTGTGTTTTAACCTTAACCACTAACCCAGCTCCTAAACCTAAACCCATCCAAAACCTTAAGACTTATTTCAGCTTTATTATGTGGATTGTTTTTCATTTAGGGAAAGCTGAATAGTTAGTACTGTACATGTTAATATATTGTCCACACGTAGGATATTCTTCTGTCTAGACGTACTAGGTTAGCAAGCGAGCACTACCCCATGTGATTTTGAGGTTGAGTCTGCTGTGGTTAGTTAAAAAATTCCTGGTGAAGTTATATTAGTGGGACTTTGTTTTAGACAAGGATAGAAATGGTCCATTCTTTCTCTTTGCCGGAGGTTGGACTTCTTGTAGCTTCTGTTCTAAAGGCATGTACCATAGATGTGTTTACTGAGCTATTGAATTAAGTTGTATGCTTGATTGAGCTGAGCTGCGTACTGCAACACTCCCGTGTTGTTCATTCTTTTCCTTTAAAATTGTTACTCGCTGCTCACCTTCCCTGTTGACCCCGAGCCAAAACCGAGCCAAACATCTCATGAGTCTCGATTTCTGCTGCACCATTCAGATGGTCGGGATCAGAATTTGGTGTGAACAACATGAAAGCATGGATGCATCCTACCTTGTATCAGCTTTTCAGGCTGGTGCTGTAATGGTGTGCGGGATATTTTCTTGGCACCCTTTGGGCCTCTTAATACAAACTGAACATTGTTTAAACACCACAGCCTACCTGAGTGTTGTTGCTGACCATGTTCATCTTTCCTGATGGAGACAACTAGCAGGATAACGCACCATGTCACAAAGCTCAAATTGTCTCAGACTTTCTTGAACACTTGAGTTCACTGTCCTCAAATGGCCTCCACAGTCTCCAGATCTCAGTTCAGGAGAGCACCTCTGGGATGTGGTACAGCAGGAGATTTGCATCATTGACAAATCTGCAGCAACTATGTGATACCATCATGTCAAGTATGGATGAAAATGTCTGAGGAATGTTTGCAGTATCTTGAATGAAGAATGAACAACTAAGGCAGTTCTGAAGGGAATAGGGGGTCCAACCCGGTGCTAGCAAGGTGTACCTAATAAAATGACCCGTGAGTGTACGTTTGTAGTGTTAGGGTTTAATGTTAAGATTGGGGGATCTTATTCTATATACGTGTGTGTGTGTGTGTGTGTGTGTATTTGCCTACACTTTTTGCTGGCCCCAAATGCTTTCTTTATCACTACATATGCTTTCCATGTGGTCGACTTTTCAAATGGTACTTGTAAGGCCCCTGCCATGTGTCTCATCTTTATTAGAAGTGGTTCTGAGAAAAGTCGAAAGTAATGTCTGAAATCCTGGGATAGTTCTGGTTTATCAGGATAATAGGCGGTCTAAGTGTGTATAATGAGAAAGGTTCAGGTTCTAATTCTGCAGCGTTGGACCATATTTGATTGTAGTTGCTTGAAAAATGACTCCACTGACTGCGTAAGTGTGCTCCCCACTGCACTCTAACCAGAAATGCAAATTAATGGACGAAAAGTCTTAGGCATTCTATATTTGTCAGTTTATATTCTGTTTATTCTTTATTTATTAAGTTTTAGTTTGCGTTACTTCACTTTGTAGTTCTATAATTACAGACTGTAGTCCATCTGTTTCTCTACATGCTGTGTTAGTCCACTTTACTCTGTTCTCTAATGGTCAGGACCAGCGCAGGTCAGGTACTGTTCGGGTGCTGGATCATTCTCAGCACTGCAGTGCCACTGATGTAATGGTGGTTTGTTAGTGTGTGATGTGCCGGTATGAGTGGGTCAGACACAACAGTAGTGCTGGAGTTTTTAAACACATCATTGTCACTGGTGAACTGAAAATAGCCAAACATTTCAGCCACCACCAACCTGTAGACAACATCCTGTAAGCACTGATGAAGGATTAGAGGATGACTAACACAAACTGTGCAAAAACAGATGAGCTGCTGACTCTGACTTCACATCTACAAGGTGGAACAATAAGGTGAATGTCTGGGGGTCCTGACCATTAGAGAACAGAGTAAAGGATGGACTACAGTCTGTAATTACAGTCGTATGAAAAAGTTTGGGCACCCCTGATAATTTTCATGATTTTTCTTTATAAATCATTGGTTGTCCAGCTCAGCAATTTCAGGTAAATATATCATATAGCAGATGAACACCGTGATATTTGAGAAGTGAAATTAAGTTTATAGGTTTTACAGAAAGTGTGCAGTAATTATTCAAACAAAATTAGGCAGGTGCATAAATTGTCCTTTGAATACCTTTAGCACTAATTATTGGAACACAAAATTTGTTTTGTAAGCTCATTGATCCTTGATCTATATACACAAGTGAATCCAACTATGAGAAAGTGTTAAGGTGGCCAATTGGAAGTTTTTCTCCTCTTTACATCTTCTCTGAAGAGTGGCAACATGGGAGCGCTATATAAATAAATCTGACTTGACTTGACTTGAGCCTCAAAACAACTCTCAAATGGCCTGAAAACCAAAGGTTGTTCAACATCATGGTTCAGGGAAAGGAAAAGCTCTCTCAGAGATTTCAGCTGTCAGTTTCCACTGTGAGGAAACATAGTGAGGCAATGGAAGACCACAGGCACAGTTCTAGTTAAGGAACTCCCGAAGTGGCAGACCAAGAAAAATCTCAGATAGGCAGAGGCGAAGGATGGTGAGAACAGTCATAGTCAAGCCACAGACCACTTCCAAAGACCTACAACCTCATCTTGCTGCAGATGGTGTCACTGTTCATTGTTCAAAACTATACAGCGCACTTTGCAGAAGGAGAGGCTGTATGGGAGAGTAATGCAGAAGAAGCCTTTTCTGCAGACACGGCACAAACAGAGTCACTTGAGGTGTGCTACAGCACATTTGGACAATTCAGCTTCATTTTGGAATAAAGTTGCTGTGTACTGATGAAACTAAAATTGAGTTATTTGGACATAACAAGGAGCGGAAAAGGAACACAGCATCCCAAGACAAACACTTGCTACCCACAGTAAAATTTGGTGGCGGTTCCATAATGCCCGCGGGACTGTGTGGCCAGTGCAGGTACTAGGAATCTTGTTAAAATTGAGGGTCGCATGGATTCCAGTTAATATCTCCAGATTCTTAAGAACAATGTTCAAGAATCAGTGACAAAGTTGCACCGAGGCCAACGACCCCAAACCCTGCTCATAATCTACTAAGGCATTCATGCAGAGGAACCAGTACAACGTTCTGGAATGGCCATCTCAGTCCCCAGACATGAATATTACTGAAAATGTGGGCTGTCCATGCTTGGAAACCATCAAAGATGACTGAACTGGAGATGTTTCTAAAGAAGAATGGTCCAAAGCACCTTCAACCAGAATCCAGACTGGAAGCTGTAGGAAGCGTTTAGCGGCTGTTATTTCTACAAAATGAGGATCTACTAAATATTGATGTAATTTTTCTGCTGGGGTGCCCAAATTTATGCACCTGCCTAATTTTGTTTGAATAATTACTGCACACTTTCTGTAAATCCTATACACTTCATTTCACTTCTCAAATATCACTGTGTTCATCTGCTATATGATATATTTAACTCAAGTTGCTGATCTGAACAACCAATGATTTATAAACTAAAATCATGAAAATTATCAGGGATGCCCAAACTTTTTCATACGACTGTATAGAACTACAAAGTGCAGTGAGCACAACAACTGAAATAAAGAATAAGCAGAATATAAACTGTTTGCACAGTACCGTATGTGAGCATTAAGACAATCATTCACTTGTCCATCGTTGCTCAGCTGACGAACTCAGCAGATGCTGCATTAAATTATCGACAGAAACACTTTGTTACTGACCGGGGACCACTACGACTACTAGGTAGAACGGCTATTTTCCGCTCCATAGACTCCTCAGTGGACTACTGTCCAACACTCAGAGGTCCAGGAGGCTGACCTCAAAGTAGCAGCTCTGCTTCCTCAAATCATTAAACCACAGCTGAAGCTTGGACTACGTTTTTAATGCACATTCCTACAGAGGATAGCCTACAAGAAATAAATTTGCCCTCAAGTGTTGGACGTTGCTTGTTTGTCATTAAAGGCTGTAGAGACCAGCATTAGATAACGTATAAAAGACAAAATTTCATGTTAGTACAAATAAGCAGTTGCCCAAGATCAGTCCAACCAGTACCTGCTAGGATCTGATGTTGGTAAAGTACACAAGCAAAGGTTTTTCTTATGCAGTTCATATAGTTGCATTTTCAGTGTTCACTTATGTGCTCAGTGAAGAAGTGATAGATAGTTGCAAACCTGCTTTGAGACAATGCTCTACTGTAAAAAGAGTTGAGACCTTGGTGGGGCCTGATGTTATAGGAAAATAGCCAACAACAGGGAGGTCATTTCCTATAACTGTACAACCCAAAATGCTTTATCGCCTTTATTCTGCAAGAACTTGCCAACACAACCCAATTTATTGCCACTAGCACGTACATTTGATATTATGTAACGTTAATAATGTCTTTCACTTCCAATGTAGCAGCTATAAACAGTTCTTCATCATCTCTGTTTTTTTCTCCCCACATAGTGTATCTGTTTATCATTAGCAGAGGTGGTAAGCAATGAAGTACTTCCATACTGTATTTAAGTATATTTTTTAGGTCAGTATCTGTACTTTACTTATTTTTTTCTGTAACTTAATATGTTTACTTCCTTCATTTCAAAAGAAAAATCTATGCCATTTACTTACTACATTTTTGAAACAGGCCGTTAACTTTAGCTTTTATGAATCTGTTTATTTATATTTTTTTAAGAATTGCATTTGAAAAAGCACATTATGAGTGTGGTACATTTTTCATTTGGGTTACTCCTACAATTCGGTACATTTTGGATCACCAGCAAACAATGGTTTTTATTATGCAAAAATCAGAACATCAATAATAATGTCTTTCTAACACGTGTTTTAAAGTAAGTAGTGTAGTGGAGGGTTTAAAAAATAACCGCTCTAAAATGGTGAAGCTGTAGTTTGTTGGACTAAAATGCAGTGACAGAACTTCAAAGAGTCAATGATAAGTATTGTTTGGGTTAAATATCATGATTTACTGCATTACTGAATATTGCCATGTCTAGTCATGAGTGATTAATCAGTATTTATATAAAAAATTATTTTGTACATTTTGGTTTTTCATATCTGATAATATTTTTATTTTGTTTTTGCTGTAGCTAAAGATGATAATGGCATTTGTATGATTTTTGCAGATGATTCATGTAGTTGCTAGAATGGCTTTTTAAGGAAATTCTTTTACTTTTATACTTCAAGTACATTTAGTAGCATGCCCTTTTATACTTTTACTTGAGTATTTTTACCAGATTAGTAGTACTTTCACTTAAGTACAGAACTTCAGACTATGTTAGACTATGTAAAATGTTCAGGTTCAAGTTTATTATAAAGCCGCTTTACACTGAACTGAGTCTAGAACCCAAATGAACAGCCAATGGTGACAGCAGCATTTCATTAAGGAAGAGATCTTAAGAGAAACCAGTTGTGAAATGGGAAATCCAATCGATTATTAGTGTTTGATTTGTGTCACAATTAAACTCAACTTTTTCAGGTCTCCACGGTGCCTATCCCCAGAGAACACAGGGTGCGAGCATAAGCATGCCTTGAATGGGACAGTTGGTTGCTGGGCTAGTGTGTTAGACCACTGTTTCACTTGAGCATCCAAAAGTAACACTCTTCTTAACTAGTAATCTTTCCATTGCATGAAAATAATGTACATACAGTACTGTGTAAAAGTCTTAGGTCAAGATTAGATACACCTTTGTACTAGCAATGGGATAATGGCAATACATGATTACTTTTCAGCCTCTTTATTGGAATACACCCAGATAATATAAAGTAAAGAATGGAAGAAATTTGTATCCAGTATAATAAAACTGAATAGAATCTGAAGAAAGGCTACAGTGGCAAGTAATTAGTGTGACCTCCCACAAAATGACCACTTGAGCAATAGCAGCATCTGGCAGCTTCTTCTGGGTGCCAAGTAGAGAATTCAAAGAACTTGTTCAGGCCTTTTGGAAGGGTAGCATCCAAGAAACCACTTTTTCAAAAGAGCATCAGGGTGAAAATGCTAAGGTATGCTATAGCTCACACAGATTGGAATGAAGATCAGTGGGAAAGAGGATTATGGAGTGACAAATCCAAATACATTTTTGGGTCTGAATGTAGATATTTAACCAATGCAAAACCAACAAATCTAATGGTGGCCTAAGACTTTTGCACAACACTGTAGATCTATGCTGGTTATGTAATGTGCAGTGGTTAGAACAAGGTTCTAATGTGCAGACAACAAGGTTCGAGTACCGGCCTGGCCTCGTGCTCTACTATGTCATAACTTAGGGCCCTCAATTGTTTTAGCATTGCAGGGCTTTGGTAAACGAATCACTTTACAGAAAAAACACTTTAATCCTTGAGAGCATCTGAGCATCAGGCCCCGTTTGTGATCAAGGATGTCTGCTTTTCTTCACCTACGCTAGCCCACACTGAGATGTGCTGAGATTCTTGCTTGGTGGTCCTGAGCTGCTGGATGCTAGGTCCTTTTTGTTTCAGCTGGCCCTCGGAGAGGAAAGAGAGAGAAATGTAAAGGGAGAGGAAGAGAAAGGGATCCGAGCCCTCATAGTGTTTGTACGTCTGTCCAGTTCTTTTTAAATTTGCAACAGCTGTAATGATGTCAGTATGCAGTGAGTAGAATATTCCGGCTCCGGCGCTAGGCTTTTGTATAAATGTGTGTACTCAGGTGCTGTGTGTGTGAAGTCAGAAGAGCACAGCAGCCAAGCAGGGGTCCTGGGGGAGCTTTGTCCCGGAGCCAATCCCACTTTGGCACAAGCTTCTTCCCATGAACCCTAGCTTTAGGAACAAAGTGGGGAATAAATTATCTTTCTCTGCACTCGCTGGGCTTCGCTTTTCACTTGCATTAAAATCCAGTTAGGAAAGGACATTTACAGGGCAGCAAGTCAGAGTCTCCGAAAGGCACGCTTATGACGCGACGCAGAATGTCTCGCGTGTCGCTTAGGGTTTTAATACCTTCGCAAACTTTTTTTTTATATGGTATCGTCCTGCGGTTTGTAATCAAACTGCTCCTACAGGCAGAATATTAAAAAGCGCTCTAGTGTTTCGTAGTATAATCTTGTGGGTTTATCTATCACGCCGTAGCCAGAGACCACAGGATGTCAAGGGGAACAAGAAAACAAAGACAAGCGAGTTAAACTAGGTACTCAGACCACAGACATGGGAAACGCAGCTTAATACTTCCAACTCTTTCCCAGGCCACAGGTCAAACAAATGAGGCTGTGTACAATTACTGGGATACGATCACAACAAAACACAGCTGAGAAAATCAGGATACAGGAATGGAGAGATCGGTTTGTGTGACCCAGGCGGAAGGAGATAACACTTGTGAACAGCTGCATACGGACAAAGAGCTCATGAGAATATATAAAATCAAATTTAAAGCGAATTGAGAACTCCATATACACTAACATATACACTCACCAATCACTTTATTAGGTACACCTCCTTGTTTCTGCTCTCACGTTACGTTTTATCGGACATAAGCACTTTGTAGTTCTACAATTACAGACTGTAGTCCATCTGTTTCTCTACATACTTTGTTAGTCTTTTTACCCTGCTCTCTAATGGTCTGCACCCCCACAGGACCAGCACAGATCAGGTACCATTTGACTGGTGGATCTCTCTCAGCACTGCACTGACACTGACATGGTACTGTGTGTTGTGCTGATACGAGTGGATCAGACACAGCAGCGTTGCTGAAGTTTTTAAACCCCCTCCATGTTGCTGATGGACTAGAACCAAAAAATGTCCAGCAATTGGCAGCCAGTGAGAGCTGATGAAGGATTAGAGGATGACTAACACAAACTGTGCAACAACAGATGAGCTACTGTCTCTGACTTTACATCTACAAGGTGCAACAATAAGACGAATGTCTCTAATAAAGTGGACAGTGAGTGAACTGCTGGAGAGAACTCCAGCAACACTGCTGTTTCTAAAGCACATGCAAACAAACCACTTAGTGCTGAGAATGATCCAGCACCCAAATAGTACCTGACTTGTGCTGGTCCAGACCATTAGAGAACAGAGTAAAGGGAACTATCAAAGTATGTAGAGAAACAGATGGACTACAGTCTGTAAATGTAGAACTACAAAGCGATTTTATATGGTTAGTGGAAGTGTTGGATGTGGGCAGAGAATCGTTCTGGGATGGAATGACCAGTGTGAAGGATTTCTGCTGAAGCCTTATGTGAAAACTAGTTGCCAATACTGAGAGAAGCCATAGTGAGAATTGAAAATGTAAAATCTCAAATCAGAAAAAAAACTACGACAAAATGCAAAATTCAGATGAAAATGTTTTGTCTGGTCAAATTCATTTCATTTGTTAATAAACATCCGTTCCAGCATTTCAGGCCTCCAACACATTCCAAAGAATGTTGGGAGGGTAAAGCATTTACTACTTTTTAATGTTGCCATTCCTTCTCAAGACACTGAAAAGAGGTTTCGGCACCGAGGATAACAAGCGGTGAAGTGTTTCAGAAGTTATATTGTCCCAGTTTTTCTGCAAATGCGTCTTAAGATGTGTAACAGTACAGAGTTGTTGTTAAATTGTTCGTTTCAAAAGTCTCCACATATTCTCCATTTGGGACAGAGAAAATGCCTTTCTACCTTTTCATGCCTTTGTAATGTATGCAGCATGTGATTTTAGATTGGCTTGTCAGAAAATGCACGGATGTCCCTGGAGAAGATGTCGTCTTGAAGGCACCTTATGTTGCTCTAAAAGCAACATAGAAGTGTAATTTTCTGCATTAATGCTCCCATCACAGAAGTGTAAATTACCTTTACCAAGGGCACTGACCCAACCCCATACCATGACAGAGCCTAGCTTTTGAACTTATCACTTATTAAAGTCTGGATGGTCCTTTTTGTCTTTGCTCAGAAGCACATGGTGTCCATTTCTTCCAAAAAAGATCTGGAATACTGATTGGTCTGACCACAATATGCATTTCCACTGTGTGATGGTCCATCCCAGATGTCTCCGAGTCCAATGAACTCGATGCTGCTTCTGGACATGGTTAACATGAGACTTCTTTTTTACATAGTAAAGTTTTAAGTGGAATTTATGAATGTAACTCTGTATTGTAGAGCTTGAGAAAGCTTTGATGAAGTAATCCCTTTTCCATGTGGTTCTATCAGCTATTGATGAATGATGGTTCTTCATGCAGTGCCATCTGAGTGATCAGAAATCACAGATCTTCAGTGTAGGCTTGTGCCCTTACTTTTTATGCACTGAAACTCCTCCAGATTCCCTGAATCGTTTCACTTGGATATAAGGAACACTGCATTTCTTATTTATCTGCATACTTCTGCATACTGAAATGTTTCTTTACATTTCAAATGACACACATAGCTTATTTTGCCTCAATTGCCCCTGGACTAAGTGTTGCTCCATCAGAAATTCTGCTGAACTGCGATGTCTCGGCGTGTCTGTTAGAAGGCTCATCCACCCAGACTGCGCTATGCAATTTTAATGTGGCTTAATGTGACTTAAAGTGGCTTAGCATGACATCATCCTCTTGAATAGTTTTTAGTAAAAGTTCTTTTCTACTGTCAAATCCATTTAGGCTATGCAACAGTCAAAAAAGTCTATGTTTATTTAATAGCCTGAACCTTTTAGTCTGGTAGATGTTGGTGTTTGATAACCCAGGGTTTACCCAGAGAGGCTTAAGCAAAGTTCCACCTGTTTATATGGGCACACGCTGGCTGTTCTGCTACATTCTCATGGAGGGTGGCTTTCCAAACAGGATGCTGAGCTCGATGCAGCAGGTGCCCTCTGACCTGGGAAGGTTTAGCCTGAGACGGTTGTGAGGAGAGAACTGAGCAGCAGCTCATCTCTGGTGGGAATCGGCCATTAGCATACTTTTCCACCCACAGCCATCCAAGCAGCACCCAGTGAACAAGCAGAACAAAGCAGCTGTTCCTATTCAGGAGCCAGGGGTTCGGTCCGAGAGAGGATGGTGTTCCAGATTACAGCGAGGGTGGAGAATTGCCAGGGTCGGACCCAGGTAAAATGGCCTTCAAAGCCAATCTGACACTGATACAGCACAAAAAAGGCAATATTATACAGATTATCTCTTTTGAGGGCAGCTACAAAGAAAAGACTGCTGCAGCAACTTAGACACAGAGATACCCAGGGAATTAATAAAAAATAAACATTAAAAAAGCATGCAGGCTGGGTCTCAGTCTCATGAAAATGCATGCAATAGGTGCATTAGCATATCGTATCAAATAATCAGAGAAATACATGGCAAAAATACAAATATCGAGCTTTTGGCAAGGTGAGAGGCATTTCATTTTCCCAGGGCAATCTCTTGACCTTCTGATCTAATGGAGATTTGGCGAAACTTGTTCAAGGCTTGATTTGCTTCCTAAATATTCATCATTAAACTGTCTGGGTCCTGCCAGCAATAAAAAACGTGTTTTCGTTGGGCGGTCTGTCACAACATCGTCAAGAGTAAACATTTCTCCATTGGACTGAATAGGACTGATACCGGGAAAAAAAGTGTCATGAAATAAAATAGTTATCGACTGCTGAAAAGATTTTTTTTTTTCAGGGAACAGCCTTGTCTTGTTAAAAAATGCAATGTTGTCTTAACCCTGAGCCATTCTGAAAAATCCCCGTTGGCAGAGGCCCTTATGGAGTGTGCCATGGTTGGAATTCTGGCGGATCTTGGAGGACAGAGCCACTGTAAATAAATGCTAAATAAAGGACTGGTCAAAGCCATAAAAAAGGATGTGGAATGCTGTGCTGACAAATGGAGCTGCAATCATATAATATAGAGGAGGAAAAAAAACACTGCATTCCTCTGGCTGGTGTACAGCATCCATCAAAAGGAAGTGCAGGATCGTGTGTGCCAGCGATGCTTTAGTGATCCGCAGTGCTGCCCAGACTGCAGGGTCCAGGCAGCTCTCTCCACCCAGATCCACCGCTAAACAGGCTCCCACAATCAGCCCCATGGTCTAACACAACCGCTAGCTGTGGATTAAACAGGCAAAATGACCAGAATATAAAATACTCAGCCAACCAAGGCTTGTATTCTCCCGCCATAAGGCCTTGAGCCCTCTGAAGAGGAAATGCACAAGTTATAGGCCAGTTTGCATAGACAAATTGCCTTTTTATTTGCTTCGCAATGTCAGCTTTTGCCCTCGTTTTTTCTGCTCTTCCAGATGGCGGCTTTTACAAGGAATTTTACAGATGATGTGGCAACGCACGTCCTTGGCGTTTGAACACAATGTTTGGATCGTGACCTGGAAGAAGGAGTTAGGTGTCTTACTGGGTTTTTTTTTTTTTGTCTTTGTGCTACCTTACTCTCACTTTTTTTGAACAAGCCAGCCTCACACTCGTGCCAAAGAACATTCCTCTCTGTCACTAATTATAAAGAAAATCAGCCTTTTAGAGGCGGGGGAGAAACTGGATTCAATTTCCAAGCACCCAAAGTAAACAGAGACAGTGCTGACAGTGAGGACAGTGAGGACAGTGAGGAGTGTTGAGTGCCCTTCATGCCAGAGTCTGCCCGGTAACATGACCAACTTCATCAAAATCATACAGCTGCAAAGGTTTGGACACCAAAATGTTTTCAGATGTTATTTTTGAACAATGACATTAATAATGCTGTCTTTAACTTCTTAAGTAAAAACAAAACGCTGCTATGCTATATTAACTAGTCGTTGTTTGGGAGAACTGGATTCCCACGTATAAAAAATGTGGTATAGTACTGTATATTACACATCGGAAATACAGTACACGAGCTACAACGCATCATTAGATGGTCAGATGTAAGTACACAACTCAACACTACATACAGTACGTGTACTTATCTCATTAGAAATCTATGAGTATAACAACCCCACATCAGAAAAAGTTGGGACTGTATGGGAAAAAAATACAGTGTATCTTACTTTACCTTTGGCTTTCATTTCATTGCAGACTGTATGAACCCAAGAGATTTCATGTTTTGTCTAGTCAACTTCATTTCATTTGTTAATAAACATCCATTCCTGCATCTCAGGTCTGCAACATATTGCAAAAAAAGTTCCAAACGGCCAGTTTAGGACTAGTAATGAGATAAAAATCAAATAATGTGATTTCAAAGAGGTGATGTCAAGGGGCTATAATCATGATTTGGTACACAAGCAGTATCCCTGAAAAAGAGTCTTTGAGGAGCAAACTGGGCAGAGAATCTCCAGTTTGTCAACAAAGGCGTGAGAAAATTATTGAAATGTTCAAAAACAATGTTCCTCACAGAAAGATTTGAAATGGATTTGCCTATTTCTCCCTCTATAGTGCATAATATCAGTAAAAGATTCAAGCCCAGAGAATCAATGCCACCTCTGGACATGGTTAATGTATGGCTTCTTTTTAGCGCACTGAAGTGTTAAGTGGCATTTGTGAATGTAGCTTCGTACTGTAGTGCTTGATAAATGTTTGATAAAGTAATCTCTTGCCCATGTGGTTCGATCAGCTATTGATGAATGACAGTTCTTCATGCAGTGCCGTCTGAGTGACCCGAGATCACGGATCTTCAGTTTAGGTTTGTGCCGTTGGCACTAAAATTCCTCCCGATTCCTTGAATCATTTAATATTATGCATTTGTTGACAAACTGGAGATCCTCTGCCCATCTTTACTCCCCCTTGCATGGATACTGCTTACCAAACCATGATTATAATCACCTTTTGACATCTCCTGTTTGAATTCATGTCACTATTTAGTTTGTTTACCTCATTACTAACCCTAAATTGTCCCTGTCCCAATTTCTTTGGAATATGCAGGTCTGAAACGCAGGATTGGATGTTTATTAATAAATGAAATGAAGTTGACCAGAAAAAACATGAAATATATTGGGTCCATCCTGTCTGCAATGAAATAAAAGTCTAAGTAAATGAAAACAACACTGAATTTTCTAATTTGGGGTTGTAAGATGGACACTGCTCCCTCTTAAAACATTTGGAGGGATGTCCGTTGATTCTGGAACATGATTTGCATACAGCTACTAGAGCTAGATGATTAGGGCTGGCTTGCACTTAGCATTCCACTTCATTCTGTGAAATTGGATTGGACTGTGGTCAGGTCAATAGCTATCTGGCCAGGTCAGGCTAGATCTTCCAGACCAAACTCAGAAAACCATGTCATAACGAGTTCAGTTAATGCACTGGATCGGAATCGGACTGAATACCACTGTAAAATGCGGTAAAAAGTGTCCTGTAAGTGGTTTCTCAACAATTCAAAAAAGAAACAGAGCCACGCTGTTGAAACAGTGAGCATGTAAATTACATTGGAGCTATGCTATTACATAAAATAAGTGCTAAAGACAGTAGAGCCATAAAAACACCTCTGATTTAACCGAATGAGGCAACGAGCACAGTCGGAACAGTCCAGAAGAATGAAAACAGTAAACATAAACAGACCTGCCTCCGCCGACGGCTGCCATGGACTTGCGGTTGAGTCGTCGCAGTGCCAGGATCCAGGATTGCCCTGAGGAGTTCAAGATCACATTGGAAAACTTGTTTTGTTAGTCCTTGCCCAGTTAATTCATGGTTCCATTCCACGAGCATAAATTATAGTATATTTTCAGATAAGAGTTGGCAGACAGGTTCGGGGAATCTGTGTCATGGCACAGCCAATAGCAGAGTGCCCTTTTGAGGCTTGTTCGACCACACACATGACGGCACTTATTCAGCATGCAAGCATTTCAGCTTCAAAAGACATTATTGGAGAGACAAATCCATAAACATACGCATAAGCCGATCGAAACCTGTAATTAATACAGACATGACAGCGTTAATAAATTTGAAGCGGTTTATACCCTGCAGAACTCTACATTTATGCTCGGAGGCAGGTACGAACTTGAAGAGCTTAGGTGCCCCTCAACTGTCAGGATGAGGTGATGTCAAGCAAGCAAGAGCCAGTTGAAAAGTACCCTCCAGCTACACAGCAAACGGTGCCAGTACACAGGAGACAGTCTGCCTGGCAATGATCTGTGCTTCTACCTTCACCTAGAGGTGGAAATTAATAGGAGCTGCAGCTGCCACCGTACTGCCAAATCCTCTCAGATTACTTCGTGACGATTGATGACCCTCATCTGTAACCTCTCCCTAAAGAGGATTAGATGGCTGATGTCAGAAGAACAGGGCAATTACTGAAATCTAAATAGCAGCCTATGGCATCGTTGGAAGTTTCCTCGTTCGGGCTGTTGGGTCTCATTTTTTGGGTCATGACCAACAGTGACATATTCAACAACATAAACAGAAAACTGGTATAATAAAAAAAATGATTTATTGAGCATCTTCAGCAACCTTCATGTCCTACTAAGGGTTGTGGTCAGTCTTATGCCAGAAACACTGAGCAGAGGATCACATTCTCACTTCTACACACTCTTCATGTAGCCAATCCACTTCCAAGTTTTGGGAGGCGAGAGGAAAAATATGCTGACATGAGGAGAACATGCCAGACATTAGCTTCTACCCAGGTGTCCAACAGCAACACTACCTCCTGTACCACGTCTTCATGACACACAGCCCACAACACAACCCATATTACATGAAAGCTACAGCATACAGTAATGTGTTACCAATCGATTTATGAACCCAACAGTGCAGTGTTGTAGGCTACAGAGTGGAGAAGCAGGCCTTAGAGGCAGGCTGTTTGAGTAGGGTAATATTTAAATAGCAAGACAGTGAAGTCTATGACAAACCATTACATAATGTTATGCCCCATGCCAGTAATTACAGAATTAAAAGGTTATTAGAGAAAAAACAGGGCAAGTGGCAGCCTGGCTTGTCTTGAGTAGCTGACTTTCCTCTAAAAGAATCACCTACGTGTTCATATCAACCTCTCTTATACTTAATTTTTGTATTTGTGCCTCCTTATTCTGGTAAATTTACTTTCCATATAACTTCTTTATGGTTCCTACAATGTTACTGCAGTAGGCGACGAAGCTTGAGACTTGATTATCATGGTACAGTCCACAGGCATGTCTAGCCATGCTCAAGCACCCCTAAATTGAGTCCCAGCACCCCTAAAAATTAGAGTAAGAAGTCGTTTCATTACATTTTATAAACAGAAGTTTGTCTCTGAAAGTACATGGTTTAAACACAATATATTAATAATGACAATACATCAGCCCCCCTACCTTGCAAATGGTATGATCCACTTTCTCTCACCTTCAAGAGTGTAAGAATGACAGTCCAAAATTCCGTACATTTTTCTTAAAAAACACAAATATATAAACATAACTATAGTTCTAAACTGTTTAAAGAGTGCGTGTGTTGATCTTTGTGAGATAACTATCTCCTCTAGATCTAGAGTAATGTGATTTATCGCTGCATGTACAGTGGGGCAAAAAAGTATTTAGTCAGCCACTGATTGTGCAAGTTCTCCGACTTAGAAAGATGAGAGAGGTCTGTAATTTTCATCATAGGTACACTTCAACTATGAAAGACAAAATGAGAAAAAAAAATCCAGCAAATCACACTGTAGGATTTTTAAAGAATTTAATTGTAAATTATGGTGGAAAATAAGTATTTGGACAATAAATTTGATGCAACTCAACACTTCTATAACCATTGTTGGCAATGACAGATGTCAAACGTTTCCTGTAAATCTTCACCAGGTTTGCACACACTGTAGCTGGTATTTTGGCCCATTCCTCCATGCATTGATGTTTTTGGGCAACACGGACTTATAACTCCCTCCACAAATTTTCTATGGGGCTGAGATCTGGTGACTGGCTAGGCCACTCCAGGACTTTGAAATGCTTTTTACGGAGCCACTCCTTCAGTGCCCAAGCAGTGTGTTTGGGATCATTGTCATGCTGGAAGAACCAGCCACGTTCCATCTTCAATGCTCTCACTGATGGAAGAAGGTTTTGGCTAAAATCTCACGATAAATGGCCCCATTCATTCTTCCCTTAACACAGATCAGTCATCTTGTCCCCTTTGCAGAAAAACAGCCCCAAAGCATGATGTTTTCACCCCCATGCTTCACAGTAGGTATGGCACAACTCAGAATTCTTCTTCCTTCAAACACGGCGAGTTGAGTTTTTACCAAAAAGTTCTATTTTAGTTTCATCTGACCACATGATATTTTCCCAGTCCTCTTCTGGATCATCCATATGCTCTTTGGCAAACTTCAGACGGGCCTGGACATGTACTGGCTTAAGCAGGGGGGCACGCCTGGCACTGCAGGATCTGAGTCCCTCTCGACGTAGAGTGTTACTGATGGTAGTCTTTGTTACTTTGGTCCTAGCTCTCTGCAGGTCATTCATCAGGTTCCTCTGTCTAGTTCTGGGATTTTTGCTCACCGTTCCCATGTCATTTTGACCCCACGGGATGAGATCTTGTGTTGGGCCCCAGATTGAGGGAGGTTATCAATGATCTTGTATGTTTTCCATTTTCTTACAATTGCTCCCACAGTTGATTTATTCACACCAACCTGCTTGCCTGTTGTAGATTCACTCTTCCCAGCCTGATGCACATCTACAGTTTTCTTCCTGGTGTCCTTCGACAGCTCATTTGTCTTGGCCATGGTTGAGTTTGGAGTCTGACTGTTTGAGGCTGTGGACAGGTGTCTTTTATACAGATAACGAGGTCAAACAGGTGACATTAATACAAGCAACGAGTGGAGGACAGAAGAGCTTCTTAAAGAAGAAGTTACAGGTCTGTGAGAGCGAGAAATCTTGCTTGTTTGTGGGTGACCAAATACTTACTTTTCACCATGATTTACAATTATATTCTTTAAAAATATTAAAATGTGATTTTTTTTTTCTCATTTTGTCTCTCATAGTTGAAGTGTACCTATGATGAAAATTACAGACCTCTCTCATCTTTCTAAGTCGGAGAACTTGCACAATCAGTGACTGATTAAACACTTTTTTTCCCCACTGCATATATATATATATATATATATATACACTTTATATATATATATGCAGTGGGGAAAAAAAGTGTTCAATCACTTTATATATATATATCATATCATCATAGGTACACCAAGTATATATATATATATATATGGGACTGTGGTAGCCTAGCGGTTAAGGTACTGGACTCTGGACCAGAAGGTCCAGGGTTCAAATCCCATTTCTGCCAAGCTGCCACTGTTTGGTCGTTCAGCAAGACCCTTAACCCACAATTGCTTGGATTGTAAGATTGTACCAATTGTAAGTCGCTCTGGATAAGGGCGTCTGCTAAATGATGTAAATTTATATATATATATAAAAACCCAAATCAGAAAACATATGGAAAATACAAATAAAAAAATGACTATGTCTCACATATTTCATCGCACACAGATCAAACATCCATGCCTATATTTCAGGCCTGTAACACATTCCAAGCAAAATTGTGACAGGGCAATTTAGTGCTAGTAATGAGGTTAAAAAAAAACTAAATAATGAAACAGGTGATTGGATCATGATTTGGTTACAAAAACAGTAACCACAGAAGGCTGAGTCTATGGGCAGTAAAAATGGGTAGATAATCTCCAGTTTGTAAATAAATGCATGGGAAAATTATTGAAATGTTTAAAAACAATGTACCTCAAAGAAAATATTGGAAGGGATTTGTATATTTTAGTCCAAACTCTACTGATTTGGCTTGTTTTGCATTGTCTTGTTGAAAAATGCATGTGCATTCCTGGAAGTGCAGGCCTGAAATGCAGGAATGGATGTTTATTAACAAAGGAAATGAAGTTGACCAGAAAAACATGAAATATCTTGAGTTCATATAGTCTGCAATGACGTAAAAGTAAAAGTAATGCCATTTTTTTTTTATGTGAATTTTCCATGACATCCCAAATTTTTATGATTTGGGCTTGTAAATAAAAAACTGAAATGTATAGTGGTGGCTTAAGGCCTTTTCACACTGAGTCCGATTTTTATGGAAGAAAGAAGTTTTGAAAAAGAACATATGTATATTAACGCTGTCCTTCACACAGAAACTGATGGACTGTGACACTGGGTTAAATTTTGAATCAGAACCTGTTCTAATTTCTGCATTGTTTGGATCTGTTAAAATCAGGTTGACCAATCGGAGCTCGGTTGTCAGGAAGAACAGCTCGTGCTAGTAGCAGAGCACAAGAGCTTATAGGACCAGCAAGACACTGACTTATTAAACTGAGACATATTAAAGAAAATATCTGGCGGAATATAGCTGAAACAAGCTTTTCTTGTTCATCTAAGTGCATTCTAGTCTGTTCATGGCCACAAAAAACACAACCCATAGCCTCCCTTACTAACCTTCATTTGTTTTTTATGTTGACGACGTGAAAAAGACATGGTGAAACCCCCATGACACACTAAGAGAAGGAAAGTAAAGAAAGCAAAAGCTTTCAGAGTGTTTAGGCAAAAAACGTAGCACACTTGGTCTGAAGGTCCAGCTACGTCAAAAATTACATCTGTCTTTTTCATGTCAAGAAATCATCAGTTATTGAGAGCCTGGGTCCTGAGTAGGTCTGGTGGTGTGGTAAAAGTGATGGACTGACAACCTGTTCAGAGTGTACCCATGCCTGCATGCAATGACTTCCGTACCATCAAACCACGGCCCCCCAGCCTTGACCCCCCCAGGATATGTGGGGGTGTATGGGGACAACTAATCAGAAAGTTGTTAATCTGAAGTTTTAAGCTGAAAGATTTGATCAGTCACGGTTCTGGAATTAAGTCTCTGGACGACTGAAGTTTGTGAGTTCTGTCAGGAGATCTGTATTCATAAAGTAGCTCCTGGAATCATGTTTATCTTCTTGTGACAGTAAAACAGTGTAAGGCAATGTAGTGTGAAGCAATCAAAAACGAATTATACAACAATTACCAGCATAATTATCAGCAAGATCATAATTTATACACAAGCTTCATCTCTCGCTCCGTTTCACACACACATAAGCCCGCTCCTGGCTCCCTGTTTGAACATGTCCTTCTATCTAGATCTTATGCATGTAAAGGTTTTTGGCCCCTTTGTTCAGGCTTGTATCATTTCGCTCCCAGATAGCTGGCTCCAGAATTACATCATGATCCAACAAAAGCCATGATGATGTGGGTTGGGTCGGGTAGCGTGCTGAAACGATGGATGTTGGGATTGCCTCTGACCTCAGTGTTCAGGGAAAAAGGTCAAGGAAAATGTGTCAGGAAAGGGCAGGAGAAGGGAGCGAGAGACAGACATGTTATATAAGTCCAGATTCTGTGGAGATTCTTCAGAGATTTAAGCATGATGCTGTCCCTGATCCCGATGCTGTCATTTTCACACTACTCCAGTAAAAACACAAGGTTTTATAGTCACTCACGAGCGTGGTCATTTACAGGAAAATATTTCATGAAAACCACTATGATGTACAGCTAATCTGACAGGCCGCCATAACTTGAGCTAAATGATTAGCATATGGGCGAACACAAAAGAGATTTGCCATTCGCAAGGACTGCGTCAGACAGAAGGCTTGAGCACAAACCCCTTACAAAAACCCAGCATACAATAACTCAACTTAATGGACGTAAGGTGCCTGGAATTTACTTCCAGTCCCGGCCGGCACTCAACACGGTTAAGACTAAAGGAAAGTGGTAGTGAAGAGCTATTCCAGAGGAAGGTCCAGAGGAGCAGCAACTACCGAAAAAGCATCCCGCAGATCTGAACTCACAAGGCTACAAAAAATAGAGCTGTTTAAATGAAAACGTGTGTGGTGTGATGCAACGTCTTCTACAAATGTGTTTTCGGGTCATTGTTGAAATAGTAAACGATTCAAGATTTCTAAATTCCAGCTGTAATAATTCAAGAAAAACTTCTAGTCAGCTCAATCAAGTCAGAATTTTCAAGACTGTGAAGTCAGAATTATCAAGAAATGAAGCCATAATACACCCATTGACCAAAAAATTAACGTATCAAGAAGAAGTTGTTGGGATCGGATGAAACATTATATGTACGAATGGAATGATGATTATATGTAAGTGATTACAATATTATAATAAAAGGACACCTTTATTGGACAAAACTCTACAATTGAAAGGAGGCTCTAGTTACCCTGTTGGGCCATCTCTAGCCTGGATACAACATGAGATACGGTTGGGAATTGGAGGCAAACAGTTCCGTCATCTACCTTCGGACACATTTGCCCACAGATGTTGCAGCTGTGCCTGTAGATCCTGCACACAGAGATTGCCAAAGCTGGCATCCCAGCTGGTCTCATAAATGCTCGATTGCCGATAAATCTTGCGACCGGCGGACCAAGGAAGTGTCGCAATCTGGGGAGATATTCCTGGGAAAGCCTTGCTTTGCCTGGGCAAGTTCGAAACCCTGCCATTAGGGGCAACGCGCATGGCTGCAGGATGTCCTGCACATATCGCTGAGTTGTTAGTGTCCCTCCTATCTCTACTAGGGGTGAATGACTGCTGTATTTGATGAGGGCAGTGTCACATCACAGTAAAGGCAGGATTGAAGTGCTCACCATGAGGTCTTCATACTCGAACCAGACTCTCATCAAACAGAACCTGGATTCATGGCTAAATGCGATACAGTTCCAGTCCGTAGTAGTCCAGGTTTTTCGTTCATTCCAAAAAAAGTTGGGATGGGGGCAATTTAGAGCTAGCAATGAATTTAAATGAAATAATGATGTGATTTCAAACAGGTGTAATGCGGGTGGAGAGGCAGGAGACACACGCAGGCCAGTGATAGCAGGTAAGGCAACTTTAGTTTACTTATGGCACAGAATGGATAACGTACTGAGGTAAGGAGCTAGAGACCAGGCAGAGAACCACGAGGCATAGCGCCGTTGTGAGGTGGACGGCGGGTTTTTGTAGGGAAGGCTGAGGCGAGGGAATGAGGCACGTGGGCAATTAATACGACGGGGATGCGGAACACTGAGGAATGCGGGTGTGGGGAGCTGAGCTGGTCGTGGGCGTGACAGTACCCCCCCTTGAAGGACCTGCGCAGGCGGGGGCCCGGGAGGCGCCGGCGGACGGGGGGCCCGAGGAAAACTGCGAGGATGGCCGCGAGGCCTTGGGGCCGTTGAATCCCACGGGACGAAGGGAGGTTGAAGCCCAGGACGAACTGGAACGGCGTCAGGCCAGTGGCGGAATGTCGGAGGGAGTTTTGGGCTATCTCGGCCTAGGGAAGGAATTGGTTCCAGTCCAGCGGTTGTGAAGGCAGTAACAGCACAGGAATTTTTTCAGTTCTTGGTTCGAGCGCTCGCACTGTCCGTTTGACTGCGGGTGGTAGCCCAAAGAGAGACTGCCGGTAGTGCCCAGCTTACCCATGAATGCACGCCAGACCGTGGAGGTGAATTGGGGGCCCCGGTCTGAGAGGATGTCCTCGGGGATGCCAAAGATATGGAAGACGTGCTCGAAGAGGCACTCAGCCGTTTGCAGAGCGGAGGGGATCTTGTCCAGTGGAATGAAGCTCACGGCACAGGAGAAGCAGTCAATGATGGAGAGGATGGTAGTAAACCCACGAGAGAACGGGAGGTTCCTACATAATCGATGGCGATGTGAGACCAGGGCCGTTGCGGGACGGGCGAGGGATGGAGCAGACCAGAGGGAAGAGTGCGAGGGGTCTTGCATTGGGCGCAGACGCTGCAGGAAGCCACGAACCAATGCACGTCCCTGCGCATGTTCCTCCACCAGTAACGCGCGGCCAGGAGTTGATGGGTTTGTGTCTCCCCGGGGTGGCCAGAGCAAAGGGAGACGTGTGCCCAGGCGCCGAGACGGTCACGGAGGCCGGGGGGAACGAACTTCTTGTCCGCTGGACATTACGATGGGATGCGCGTTTGGGAAAGCAAATCATCCAGTTCACGCTCAAAGTCCCACTGGATGGCGCCAACGACACATGAAGCCGGGAGGATGGGTGCAGGTGCCTCCGGGGCGGCTGAGTCTGGGTCGTGGCTGCAAGAAAGCGCGTCCGCCTTGGTGTTCTTGGAGTCGGGCCGATAGGTTATGGTGAAGGAGAAGCGAGTAAAGAAGAGGGACCAACGAGCTTGGCGTGCATTCAGACGCTTAGCAGAGCGCAGATACTCCAGGTTTTTGTGGTCAGTGAGAACGGAGAAGGGGTGTGTGGAGCCTTCGAGCCAGTGCCTCCATTCCTCCAGGGCCAGCTTTATGGCCAGCAGTCCGCGATCCCCGACGTCATAGTTCCGCTCAGCTGGGGTGAGTTTGTGTGAGTAGAAGGTGACGGGGTGCAGTTTCGGAGGGTCAGCTAGACGTTGTGAGAGGACGACCCCAATATCCACCAAAGACGCGTCGACCTCCAGAACAAAGGGGCGATCCGAGTCAGGGTGGCCCAGCACAGGAGCTTGTGTGAAAGCGGATTTGAGGGCGGTGAGAGCTCGCTCAGCCTCCGGGGACCAACAAAGAACACGGGGATTGCCCCGCAGGAGAGAGGTGAGGGGGGCCACTGTCCAACTGAAATTGCTTATGAAGCGTCGGTAGAAATTTGCAAATCCGAGGAAGCATTGGAGCTCCTTGACCGACTTGGGTGTGGGCCATGAAAGAATTGCAGACACCATCCATTGCCACGCCGGAGGGAGATATGACGTACCCGAGGTAATGGACGGACTGAGTGTGAAACTCACACTTCTCTGCCTTCACCCGGAGGTGATGGGAATGGAGCCTCTCCAGAACCAGGCGAACGTGGGTGGTGTGAGTGGCAAAGTCTTTCAAGAAGACCAGGATGTCGTCCAGATAGACCAGCACAAAACGCCCCAGCATGTCCCGGAGGATGTCATTCACGAAGGCCTGGAAGACCGAGGGCGCGTTGGCCAGACCGAACAGCATTACTAAGTACTCATAGTGGCCCGAGCTGGTGCTGAAAGCGGTCTTCCATTCATCTCCCTCCCGCTGGTGAGCAGGCGCACAGGGACAGTGACGCGGGTGAGGAGACCAGAGCCGAGTGGTTGACCATCCGCTGTAGTGATCCGCCGGCCCGCGGGGAGAGGTGTGCAGGGGATCTCCCATTCGGTGATGAGGTGGTCGGCAATGAAGTTCCTATAGGCACCGGAATCGATCAGGGCTGTAAGGGAGATTTCGGCATCAGCGACTCGCAAGAGGACAGGTAGCATAAAAGAAGGAATAAGAGGGGTCAGACTCACCCGGGGTGTGCGTGCCGGACCAGACGGGGCAGACGACCCGCGAGAGGGAGCAAGGTCGCAGCTGGGGCGGAGGTGACGGTTGGAACAGCAGTAACAGCAGAGCCCCAGCTCGAAGCGACGGCGACGCTCCTCGGAGGAGAGGTGAGTACCCGCAAGCTCCATGTGCTCTGGGGGCGGCGAAAGGTCCCGGAGGGCGAGCGAAGGAGGAGAGCGGGGAGCGGTAGAGGGTCGGGTCTGGAGGAGTTGATCCAGGTGGATAGCAAGGGAGATGAGATCCTCCAGGGTGAGGTTGAGATCACGCCCTGCCAATTCTCTCCTGAGATCGGGGCGTAGACCTTGGTGGAATGCAGAGAGGAGAGCTGGCGTATTCCATCTGCTTTGTGCCACTAGCGTGCGGAACTGGAGGGCGTACTCAGCAGCCGAGCGACGGCCTTGGTGCAGATGAAGAAGCAACTCCCCAGCGGAGCGTCCCTCGTGAGGGTGTTGAAAAACGGAGCGAAAAGCTGACAAAAAGCGGACATAGTCCCTCGCCTCAGCCCCCTGTTGGGACCAGACGACGGTGGCCCAATCCAGGGCGCGGTGCGACAGGAGGGAGATCACCAGAGCAATGCGGAGTTGGAGTCAGGGGGCGAGTGGGTGAAGTACAGCTCGCACTGTAGCAGGAAACCCTCGCATCGATTCGGATCTCCATCGTACTTGTCCGGCAGGGCGACCTTGTAGGACGAATGCGAGGACGAGGCGCGAGGAGGGTTGGAGAGTAGCGGAACTGAAGCAGGGTGGACCGCGGGAGCTGGGGACGGCGTCAGCTGTGACACGCGCTGGGTAAGCTCGCTAACAGCTGGGACCAGAGTGCCGAGCGAGCGTTGGTGGTCAGCGAGGAGAGTGACGGCACGGGCAACCTCCTCCAGCTGAGCGCGGAGATCGAGGAATCGCTGTTCCAGGTCCGGTTCAGAGCCGGGGTTGAATCCACTAGCCGCTGTCTCCATGTTCGGCTATGCCTACTGTAATGCGGGTGGAGAGGCAGGAGACACACGCAGGCCAGTGATAGCAGGTAAGGCAACTTTAGTTTACTTATGGCACAGAATGGATAACGTACTGAGGTAAGGAGCTAGAGACCAGGCAGAGAACCACGAGGCATAGCGCCGTTGTGAGGTGGACGGCGGGTTTTTGTAGGGAAGGCTGAGGCGAGGGAATGAGGCACAGGTGGGCAATTAATACGACGGGATGCAGAATGCTGAGGAATGCGGGCGTGGGGAAGCTGAGGCTGGTCCCGTGGGTGTGAACAAACGCAATATCCAGGAAAAGGAGTCTTTGATGAGCAAAGGTGGCCAGAAAATCTCCAGTTCATCACAAATGCATGAGAAAATTATTGAAATGTTTAAAACACATTTACATATTTCACCCTCTACAGTGCATAAATATCATAATATCATTAAACCAATTAAAGGAATTAGGAGGAAATTCGGTAGCATAAAGGCCAAAGAGCTGTCAACGCTTAAGCATGAACAACCAATCGATTCCATCTTAGAATCCATGGGTATCACTCAGAATGTGATGGGGACGCCAACCACACCGCTGTAATCATACTTTAGATCTAATATTAACATTTGGTATCAATATAGATAACCTTGATGTTTTCCCGACAAAGTGATTCGATTTCAGATCACTATCTTTTAGTATTTGAGCTATCTCTAATAAATAAAATCCTTCTCTGCCGTGTTATCACACCAAGCGCACTATCACAGATCATCTGCTACTCCAGCTGCGTTTATATTAAAAATCTACCAGACTTAAAATTTAATACACCTACTTAAGATAAATCATCTTGAGTGTGTAAATGAGCAATTAGAATGTGTGCTTCGCTCAACCCGGGGACACGACTGCCCCTGCTAGGGTCAAAAACGTATTAGGAGAAAAAAAGGCTAGCAAGCCATGGAATAATGGACACAAGAACACCGTACCTTAAAGCAAAGAACATCGGCATTTAGAGCGCAAGTGGAGGACATAGTAAATGGAGGTGTTTAAGATTTCTTGAGGGACAGCATGGCAGAGTATAAGCATGCCCTCACTAAAGCTAAGGCTGCATACACCTCTTAAATCATAGAGAAAAATAAGAATAATCCAAGATTTCTCTTTAATACAGTCTCCAAATTACCAAAAAAAACCACAGAAAGTGATTCTCACGTTCTGTGTAATTTTAACAGTAATGATTTCATGACTTTCTTTAATAATAAGATAGAAAACATTAGGCATAAAACTCAATGCTCATCACATCACCAAACTATTCAGCCACCTTCCAGATGCAGCACTAGTGAAGACATCAGTTTAATAATCTTTTACCCCAATTACTAATACTGAACTATCCGCACTGATCAGCTCGTCTAAGTCATCAACATGTTTATTAGATCCAATTCCTACACGTTCACTCAAACAAGTATTACCCAGTGTTATAGAGCCAGTGTTAGTTATTTTAAATTCATCCCTTACCTTTGGTTATGTGCCCAAATCCTTTAAGTGTGCCGTTATCAAACCACTGATTAAAAAAAGCCAATCCTGACCCTTGTGTGATATCTAATTCTAGACCAATTTCAAATCTACCATTTCTGTAAAAGATCTTAGAAAAAGCCGTCTATTAGCAGCTCTGCAGTTACCTCCAAAGGAAGGAAATTTATGAAACATTTCAGTCTGGCATCATAGTACTGAAACAGCATTAATTAGGGTACTAAATGACTTGTTAATGTCCTCAGATAAGGGATGTTTTTAATTTCTTGTTCTGTTAGATTTAAGTGCAGCATTTGACACTATAGATCATGATGTTTTACTAAATAGACTAGAAAATACTGTAGGTATTAAGGGATCAGCACTTTCTTGGTTTAAATCCTACTTAACTGACCGGTACCAGTTCATATAAATAATCTAAGGTCTAAGCTCTCAAAAGTGAAGTATGGCATGCCTCAGGGGTCAGTGCTTGGCCAGCTTTTATTCTCTCTGTACATGCTGCCACTAGGCTCAGTTATTCGCAAACATGGCATTAGTTTCCACTGCTATGCAGATGATACACAGCTGTACATATCAGCCAAACCTAATGACAGCCTTACAATCAACAAAATTGAGGACTGTGTAAAGGAAATAAAAGATTGGATGTTATTTAATTTTCTCTTACTTAACTTTGATAAAACTGAGGTTCTATTGGTAGGACCCAAGGCTGTGAGAGACAGGTTAGCTACATCTATCCTAAATCTAGATGGCTGTCCAGTATTGCCAAGTCCGTCTGTAAAAAACTTAGGGGTCACATTTGATTCAGATCTCTCCTTTGATGCACACATTAGCAGCATCACTCGAATTGCTTTCTTTCAATTACAAAATATCGCTAAACTTAGAAATATCCTCTCTTTTAATGATGCAGAGAAACTTGTTCATGCGTTTATAACCTGAAGGTCGGATTACTGTAACGCCTTACTTACTGGATGCTCTAGTAAATAAACTTTAGTTAGTTCAGAATGCAGCTGCCCGAGTGCTATCTCGAACTAGAAAATTTGATCATATCACTCCTGTTCTATCATCACTGCACTGGTTACCAGTCAAATTCCGTATTGATTACAAAATACTTCTTATAATTTATAAAGCTCTACATGGCCTGGCCCCACATTATCTGAGTGAACTCTTAGAGTTTTACAATCCAACTTGTCTGCTTCGTTCTCAGGGTACAGGACTTCTTTTAGTTACTAGAATTAAAAAAGTCACAGTCGGGGGAAAGGCTTTCTCATACATGGCCCCCCAACTATGGAATAAACTTCCCACTTTCGTTCGAGACTCAGACACTCTCCAAAGTTTTAAGTCTACGCTAAAGACATACTTATTTACAAAGGCTTTTGACAAGATTTAGACCAGGTTTGCATGGCTTGTGTGCTGAGGCCGAAGTCTGGGAGTCCATGTCTGGCCTGCCTGCCTGTCCGATTGCCGGGAGTGTCGGGGGGGCGGTCTGGCTGAACTAGGCTTGGGTCCTCGTGATCTTGACTCATGCATCCTTGCCTTAGAATAAGGGCAGAGCTGGGGGTTCATAATCAAAGAGTCTTATGGTGATCAGAGACGTTGGGTTGCTGTCTTCTGCCGGCTCGTGGGGTTGCCAATGTCTCATGTGATCCCCTCTTGGCTGTGTTTCCTTCCAGTTCTCCTCTTTCTAGCTTTCTAGATATGCTATGCTTTTTTAAGCTAGCTGCTGCCGGGGTTCTCATGCTACAACTTGGCATCAGTGATTGACATGGCATCAGTGATGTTAATAAACACTGTGCCTCTTAATCAATAACTAATTACATTTTCTGTTTTCTCTCCGGAGCTGTGTTCCGGCAGTTCGGCCCCACACATGATGTTCATCTGATGAAGGCTCCCACTGTGCATAATTCACATTTTATTCGAACTTTGACTCCATGACTGAAGTTTCGCTCTTAGATTTATCATCATACACGGGCCACTTAATGTCGATGTGAATACTTCACATTTTATTTCCCAACTTTGACTCCATGACTGTAGTTTCGCGCTCTAGATTTATCATCATACCTGGGCCACTAATGTCGATGTGCATACTTCACATTCTATTCGAACTTTGACTCCATGACTTTAGTTCGCTCTTAGATTTATCATCTACGCCGCCCAAGGAGTTGGGTCCCTTTTTGAGTCTTGGTCTCCTCCCAAGGTTTCTTCCTATAACACTCAGGATTTTTTGTTTTTCCTTGCCACTGTCGCCCTAGGCTTGCTCAACTTGGGATTGGACGTAGTTATTAGGAGATAATCTAAACTTGTAAAGTTGCTTTGAGACAATGCTCCATTATAAAAAGCGCTATATAAATAAATCTGACTTGACTTGACTTGAACACCCGTAATCCTCAATCCCTCCGTCGGCACTGCATCAAAAACCGTCATTTGTCAATATCTTATAGAACCACAATACGGAGTTACATTCACAAATGCCACTTAAAACTTCACTGTGCAAAGAAAACACCTCTTGTTAACCATGTGCAGAAGTTTCGAGCACTATGACAACCTAATTTTGTATTACACATAGCTCCCAATTTAGTCCAAATAACTAATTTCAGTACATTCCTTACATTAAATAAATTTAAAGTAATACATACTGACATGATATAATTGCAAAACTTTCTTGGTTATGTCTGTTCAGACTAAAATAACATGTATTTTCTAAAAACCAAAGAATATTAACTATACCAGATAAGAATGAAGTATAATATAAGATTGCGAAAGAGTCTGTCACCTCACACCTACAGTGTGAGTGTATACGTGTGTATGTGCCTTGCGATAGACCGGTGCCCTGTCTAAGGTCACTTCCCGCCATGTTCCCTGTGCTGTCAGTAAGCCCCCACCCCATCAAAAGCAACACCTCATAGATATATGACTGAAGTAACTTACACAGCATGGGTGGTGCGTGTTTGTGCATTTCACACGCGTGCATGCCTCTCTCCGATAAACTTGGCCTGCTTGCAGACCCTCATAAATTCTCCTGCACCCGACCTCAGGGTGCACCTGCCATGCCGCGATCAGCAGCACACGAGCTCTGGCTATCGATGGTCCGTTGGCGCAGCGCCGCGGGCTCTGACCCATCAATCATAGCGTAACCCACTAATGCCTGCCACTAATCAGACGACCCTGGGTCTCCCTGAACAATGACTGGACTCCCAAAAACTAATTCTGTTTTATTGATAAAGAAAAGTTTCACCAAGTTCAATTGGTTAATTCTTTGGAGGCTTGCTAATTGCTGTGACACAAGCTTGGCAGGAGTAGTCTAAATATTCGAAAAATGTGATTTTTTTCCCCAATCATTAACAGTATTTCGGACAATTCTATCAGTGTATACGCTAACAGCAATGGTTTGGTAACTACTAATGTTAGCTAGTTTGGCTAGCCAGATGAAGTTAGCTAAAGTTAGCATTTTATTACAAACTATAAGCATATTTTATGCTTTAAGTATGTGGAAAGTCTTTGTAAACAATAAAAAGTTAGATAATAGTGATCATAAAAGTGATAATAGTACCATATGCTATGTGTCGCACTGTGATAGGTTAAAATTACATATGAATCATTTAAAAGTGATATATCTGTTTATTATCAGTGAAGTCAAAGTCAGATTTATTTCTATAGCGCTTTTTCCAGTGGGGCATTGTCTCAAATCACTGTCTCAATTTTATATCTTCTATTATCTAACTCCAAAGCCAAATTGAGCAAGCCTAGGGTGACAGTGTTAAGAAAACTCCCTAAACAATATAAGTGAGAAACCAAGAGGACAAAATATTTGGGTGGCTTAGATGTTACATGTCATAATTAAACTAAATGATCTAATTAAAAAGTTTAAATAAACAGAAGCTAATTATATATTAAGAGAGAACATATAATAAATAATAAATATAGTCAAGTCAAGTCAGATCTATTTATATAGCGCTTTTTACAATGGAGCATTGTCTCAAAGCAACTTTACAAGTTTAGATTATCTCCTAATATCTACGTCCAATACCAAAAAGCCTAGAGCGACAGTGGCAAGGAAAAACGTGGTATGAGGAAGAAATCTAAGAATGAAACTAAAGTCATGGAGTCATACTTCAAATAAAATGTAAAATATGCACATCGGCATTAAGTATATAATTAAATTAAAATAAAATATAATAATATTTACACTAATAAATTAGAGGTAATGTAATATTATGATTCATATAACAAAAATAGAAAATACAATACTCCTCACATGAGTGCTTTTTATGTCCTGAATTACAACAATGATTCAATGGTACGAAATGGACACTAAAGTAGTGATTTTATTCTTATTAGAGCTGCGGTTGATATGCTAAGAAGTTCCATTAGTGACAGCAAGAGGACAAGATGGCCCAAGTGTGAGCCAGGCTTACTCTCGCCTCGTTAAACACTCACTTTAACTGCCTGGCATGTTGGGACGACCAGAATGTCACTCAAATTCACATAACCTGGATGCAGGGACACTTGATCTGTGCTCTGCAGTCACGTAACAGTCATTTCCCAATTAATTATTTCACTGATCTGGATGATTCTATGAATATCCTGATCAATAAACCAAACTGAAAGATAAAATAATTTCCTGGATGCATACAGGAGAGGAGCCATGGTTGGTGTAACAGGATCTCTTGTAAGCACCGCACTAGTCCATGCTATCGCATACTGTACAGCTGTTATTCAAGAAGCTGGCTGTCAGGCTGGAACTTTCCACTGCACTATGAAAATACTTTAAGAGGAATCTGAAAGACAGTCTGGCAGTGCACTAGGTCATGTGCTTATTAGCCATGCATTCAGGGCTCTATAGGATGTTCTGTTAATATCCCACGTGTGCTAGAGATAAACAGTGAAAGCAAAAAAAAAGAAAAGATAATTGCATAGTTTAACAAAACGTAACAATAACAGCAAATTAGGAGGATCTCGGTCTAAAGAAGGCAATTACACACATCTGAGATCATTTGTTTTACTTGATGACAACATCATGAAATATCATGGCCCGAGCTTCATGATGTTTCCTCGACCTTAACCCAGATTGTTCTGTTTCACTATGATAATTATTCCAAGGAGTTCTTAGAATCATTTCAGCAAAAAAAAAAAAAAATCCATTGCTTTCAGTGACTGTGTAATTCCAGTGAGAGACAGAAACTTGGCTGCAGATGTTAACATTGGCCTGACAATGATTTGAGATTTTGAGCAACACCATGTCAGGAGCCAAATAGCCGTTGGAAATAAATGCTGACTACTGACTCTTTCTTGGTGAAATCTGAAACTTTCCCAGATACAAATAAATCTTCCTTTTAGTTTCAAAAGTCTGTATATTTATATTGGCTACTGACAGTGACTGATCCCATTTAATATAGGAAGAAAGTAATTTTACTAGACATGCTATACAGAGCGAAAGGACTGAAGCGTTTGAAAGATTTGACCGTGTGCAAATAAATCTGTTTGCCGCGAAACGATATGCCATCAGTATCTTTGAAGCGTGTAGCTCTCTCACAAGTCACAAGCTCTCTCACCAGTCGAGCTCCCATGGGATTTACATTAACATTACATTAACCATTATTGCCATTATCCAGAGGGTCTTAGAAAAGAGCTGAGAAGGGTAAATGCTCAAAGACCCAACACTTTTGGCTTGGAGGCTCCAGGATTTTAATGAGTCCAAAACAGAGCAACTGAACCATCACTGTCAAATAGCATACAAGTAGATACAGGTTCCAATAATATAAAAAGAGTTACAAAGGCTAGGAATGCCACATAAGTAACCTACATGTGTCATTAAACCTGAAAAGAAGTCCATGTCTAACTGTACCCATTGACAAAAAAATAATACACCCAGATAGAAATGTCGGATTTCTTCAGCATGCAGTTCTGTCTCATTCGGATTTGTAAATGATTATAGATGTGGTCTGATTAGACACTGCGTTTTGCCACAAGAGGGTGAAAAATTGCTTCCCCTGCTGCCCTATAAAAAGGCACTCAGAAGTTACTTTTTGATACTGTACCTCTTGGGGGGAGATTGTTGTCTGCTGGACATGCCTCTGTGATGCATTCAAAAACATTTTGCACAAACAGCTCCCACAGTTTCATCGTCCACCATAGAGACACAGGTGGCACCTTCACTACACACCCCTGTCTCTGCTCAGACCATTTCCAAGTCAAGTCAAGTCAAGTCAGATTTATTTATATAGCGCTTTTTACAATGGAGCATTGTCTCAAAGCAACTTTACAAGTTTAGATTATCTCCTAATAACTACGTCCAATCCCAAATTGAGCAAGCCTAGGGCGACAGTGGCAAGGAAAAACTCCCTAGTTCTAGGAAGAAAACCTTGGGAGGACCAAGACTCAAAAAGGGACCCCAACCTCCTTGGGCGGCGTAGATGATAAATCTAAGAGCGAACTAAAGTCATGGAGTCAAAGTTCGAATAGAATGTGAAGTATGCACATCGACATTAAGTGGCCCGGGTATGATGATAAATCTAAGAGCGAAACTACAGTCATGGAGTCATGGTCGAATAAAATGTGAATTATGCACAGTGGAGCTCCATCAGATGAACATCATGTGTGGGGCCGGAACTGCCGGAACACAGCTCGGAGAGAAAACAGAAAATGTAATTAGTTATTGATTAAGAGCACAGTGTTTATTAACAATCACTGATGCCATGTCAATCACTGATGCCAAGTGTAGCATGAGACCCCGGCAGCATTAGCTATAGCAGCATATCTAGAAAGCTAGAAAGAGGAGAACTGGAAGGAAACACAGCCAAGAGGGATCACATGAGACATTGGCAACCCCACGAGCGTATTTCCAGGCACTTAGCAGAAGGAAACTTGTTGTCACGGCGCCCATTATGTGTTCTGCCATTGACAGTCAGCCACCATCACCTTTGTTTGCAATGATGTCATGGATGATAAACCTGGACTGCTAGGGACTGGGACCATATCATCTTCAGCGACGAATCCAGGTTCTGTCTGAGATCCAACAATGGTCGGGTTCGAGTACGGAGGCCTCGTGGTGAACGCTTCAATCCTGCCTTTGCTGTGGACCAACACACTGCCTTAACTGCTGGCGTGATGGATGAGGGTTTACAGACCCAGCTGCAACATCTGTACGCAAATATACCACAGGATACCATACAGAACCTGCATACCTCCAAAACCCAACTGTATCTCATCTTGTATCCAGGCTAGAGGCGGCCAAACAGGGTAACTAGAGCCTCCTCAATAAAAATCCTTTTGCTCTAATATTGTAATCACTTACATACAGTGGGGCAAAAAAGTATTTAGTCAGCAACTGATTGTGCAAATTCTCCTACTTAGAAAGATGAGAGAGGTCTGTAATTTTTATCATAGGCACACTTCAACTATGAGAGACAAAATGAGAAAAAAATATCCAGGAAATCACACTGTAGGATTTTTAAAGAATTTAATTGTAAATCATGGTGGAAAATAAGTATTTGGTAGTATTTGTACAAGTATTTGTAATTTTCATCATAGGTACACTTCAACGACCAAATACTTATTTTCCATCATGATTTACAGTTAAATTCTTGAAAAATCCTATAGTGTGATGTGCTGGATTGTTTTCTCATAGTTGAAGTGTACCTATGATGAAAATTACAGACTTCTCTCATCTTTCTAAGTAGGAGAACTTTCACAATCAGTGGCTGACTAAAAACTTTTTTGCCCCACTGTATATCGTCATTACATTCACACAAAGTTTCAGTGGATTTCAGCAACTCCTTTATGGTGAGACTTTTATTTATACTTTTATTTATTTATTTATTTATTTTAATATATCAATGGGCATAAATGCAAAGTACATTATGCAGTATTATGTAACCTTCATAAAACACTTTTGGTTGCTGTGTAACAATTCAGAGTCTGCAGCAGATCTTTGAGACTCTATGTGTGCACAGGTGAGATGATTCACTCCAGCAGGTAGTGCAGTTGGCTCCAGCTGGAAACGGAGTCTATAAAAAGAAAAAACTAGGTCCAGATGTGCAGACTTGTGTTGTGTAATGTCCAGAGCCGCATAACACTGGACTGTGTGCCAGGGTTGCTATTGGGAAGCCACATTTATTTGAGGACAACACCAGATGGCTACATAACCCGATGTGTGTTGGGGCAGTGTCATTTGTGAGTGGAAACTGCAAATTCTTCATAATAAGAGAAAATGTAGGCACTGTTTTCTTTTCCACCAAGATCGGTCTGCATTTAAAAATGGCATCGGTTAAAACGAGCGTGAAGCATCTGTTAAAAACAGATGTGAGCCTATGCCATCCTGCCTACCTCATATGAGGCTGTGCATGTATATTAGCATTCTAGTGGGAGGAATGGTAATGTGAGACAGCGCTGTGTCCCATGCAGCCGAAACCAGAGTTTGTAAATATTTATTCCATTGCATACTGATACAGACGCAGCAATCTACTCATGTCATTTCGGGAGTGTACAGTTTCCAGTGGCAGTCATTAAAAATATACTAACACAGATGATGTGCAACCAGGATGCCCCCCCAGGACCATGCATGAGGATTACAGAGGGGTTCCCTGTTTTGTGGTGCAGGACTGGATAAAGCTATACAGCTATAAAGTAGGACACATTCACACATATGCAGGGCTAGAAATCAACACAATTACGGAGACGTACAACAAGCGGGTCAACTGTAATCACAGAAATGTCACATATAAGAAGAGAACTCGACTGAAGATGGAGTTCAGATCCATGATGATCCCATGATGAAATTAATATGCTGAACCAGCCGGTCGTGCCAGAGACCACAACAGAGACGAAAAAAATGGAAGGTGGAGCCCTTCCCTCTGGCCCATGAGCACATGTATAATCTGAATGGCTCGTGGCACACTCAACAACGTTTTGGCAGATTCACCCCAGGCTGAGATATCAACCTAATGCACCGTGATTCCCCACTGAACCGGCGCCAGCTCCAGCCCTGTTTACGTGACAGTACTCTGTAAGTCTTTCAATAACACATTTGCTTTAATTTGGTGCATATGCAGAGTGGCTAGTCTTTTCCAGATCTGCGTTGGGGCTTTCCCCGTGTCAGAATGACTTGTCTTTTTATTTCGTAAGAATGTGGCGGCCATGAAAAGTAATGTAAACCAATGACTAAGCTGTGTAAAAAAAAAACTGCACGCATGATGCTGGAAAACTCAGGAATGTGGGCCATATATCAGCCATTTGACAAACGGTGCTTTGATTTTTTTTAATTGCCGTTTGTACCAATAAATAAAAGCACTGATGGCAAAGCTCCCCTGCAGCCCTGGCACATTCGACCCTCCTGGGGTTAACAAGGCACTCATCAAGATGATTGCATGGTACTCAAACTGATTGTGTGGTATTGCTTGGAATGCTGATTGTATATTTGATTTTTGGATCTCAAGGCTAGTTCTGGTTCGTTTACCAACTGTCATGCTGCACTTAAAAAATCCCAAATGAAGACTTTTTTGTACTATTATCTAATCCTTTTATTGAGAAATTTGAAGCCCCAAGATTCAAAGGCAATGGGTTTTATTCTCATCATATGGAAAGCTCTAGAAGCTGAGTAGGATTCATTTGGGGCTCCTCTTAAATGAAATTTTCTCGTCTCTGATATGGACAGGGTTGGAGTTCTTTTCAAATGGTGGCAAGACTCAGTGTCTAATCAGACCACACCTGTAATCATTTACATATCTGCCCGAGACATAAATGCATGCTGAGTTTTGCAGGAATCTGACAATTCTATCTGGGTGCATTATTTTTTTTGTCAACGAGTATATATTGTGATTTATACCACAGTTAGTTCCGACCCGCAATCTGAGAGACGTCTTCCGCCGTGACATTATTGACCATAATGACACTGTGACCGACGCTCTATAAGTATTAATCCGCGACACACACGTAACCTGGCACCGACGCCGGCCAGAAAAAGCAGCCAAGATATAATGAGTAAAACACTGTCGAAATGAAAGTTATTACTTTATAAAATCTATTGGTTTTGAAAACGATATGAATTTGGATGAGGAAGCTATTAATGACCAACCTGGGCCAAAGGTTTATCACCTTTAGGATTTGTAAGCGCTGGAAAAGCGAAACGAAGTCAGTACTTTAAATCAATTGTCTCCTGACCCATTTTATTGAATGTAAATAAATTTTCTCTTTAATAAATTAAAACTTACCAATCGATATATTTGTGTTTATTGTCTGCATAATAAACAGTTATGGGTAATTCTGTTCCTAGACTTTAATGCCGCGAGGTAACGATAGAATGGAACTATTTTACCTCGCGGAAGGGTGATAAACGTTCTTTTAAATCGTTTTTTCTGTCCTTTTTATCTTAAAATCGAACAATAAATGATAAACGATACCGGAACTGTGGTATAAAAGCAATAAGGCACGAGAGGGTGTGCATTATTGTGAATATATCACAGGAAAGAGGCGTTACGGCCTAACAACACCTCTTTCCTGTGATATATTCACAATAATGCACACCCTCTCGTGCCTTATTGCTTTAATATATTTCTGCATAAATATGACCTAAAACATCATCAGATTTTCACACAAGTCCTAAAAGTAGGTAAAATGAACCCAGTTAAAGAAATGACCCAAAAATATTATACTTGGTCATTTATTTATTGAGGGAAATGTTCCAATATTACATATCAGTGAGTGGCAAAATTGTGTGAACCTTTGCTTTCAGTATCAAGTATAATATTTTTGTCTTATTTGTTTAACTGGGTTCTCTTTATCTACTTTTAGGACTTGTGTGAAAATCTGATGATGTTTTAGGTTATAGTTTTGCAGAACTATAGAAAATTCTAAAGGGTTCACAAACTTTCAAGCACCATTGTTAGTCGCTCTGGATAACAGTGCCCACTAAATTACTAAATGTAAATACAGACTAAGTTGTGGGCTTAAATTCCCTCCTCCACCAAGCTGTCATTGTTTGGCCCCTAAGCAAGGCCCTTAAGCTTTAGTCGATCAGCTTAACTGTAAGTTGCTGTGGATATGGGATCCTGCTAAACGATGTAAATGTCTTTAATACAAGGATTTTTGAGATGAATGCTTGCTGTCTGGCTACATTATTAACTTTATGAGTTATATAAAATTATTTTCATGTGATTAGGTGGTTACCATAGCACCAGGGCAGGTTTTTTTATTGCTGTGTTTCAACATATACCCAGAAATGAAAACAGTATTGCTGTGCTCTCACTCTATTACTTGGCATAATTGGAAGCATATTTGCCCTCTGGTATCACCATTTTTTTCCCCTGATGAGGAATTATGAAAGAGGCTTTCGAATGTGTTTGGTGCAGATATAGACTTTTCTCACATGCAGGAGCTGTCTGTGTGCTTTGCACCATGGAAAATAAACTGGATTGCAAAATCGTGGGTAGATGCTCGTTGGATTTTTCCCAGTCAGGCTGTGCAACGTTATCGCACATCAATCAACTCGTGTGTAAAGATAACATGTTTAGCATGGTTTTAACCTGTCAAAGTATGTAGTGGGAGTGACAGATTTGAAGAAACTGGCGTTCTTTTACGCTCTCACTACTATTTATCATGCAAAGTTAGGAGTTTTTATGCTAGACATTTATTATTTTAACCCTTAGATCACTGCGATTACAGTAATCAAGTCGTGTACTTCTTACCACGTCCCATAAAATGATCCTTGAGGAAAAAAAATTGTTTATTGTATGGCATTGGTAGACCACATGGAGTGATATTTATTATTTAATATGTCATGTTTTAACCTCACTTTTTCCAGGTGATATTCATGGGGGTGTCCAAAACTTATCCCAGGGATCATAGGCCACAAACGTCAGCATGCACTGGATGGGACATATACTCATATATATATATATATATATATATATATATATACTCCCACAGTTTCATTGTCCATGATCTGGACACAGGTGGCAACTTCGCTACATGCCCCTGTCTCTACCCGAAACATTTCCAGGTGCTTAGCAGAAGGATATTTGTTGTCACCAATTATGTGTCCTGCCATTGACAGCCAGCCACCGTCGCCTTCAGTGATGTCATGAATGAGAAACCTGGACTGCTATGGACTGGAACTGTATCATCTTTAGCGACGCATCCAGGTTCTCTTTGGGATCCAACAGCCTCATGTTGAGCACTTCAATCCTGCCTTTACTGTGGAGCGACAAACTGCCCCAACTGCTGGTGTGATGGATGAGGATATACAGGCCCAGCTGTAACATCTGTGAGCAAATGTGACACAGGATAAAAGACAGAACCTGTCTGCCTCCAATACCCAACCGTATCTCATCTCATATCCAGGCTAGAGGTGGCCCAACAGGGTAACTAGAGCCTCCTTTCACTTGTACAGTTTTCCCCAAAAACCGTGTCCTTTTGCTGTAATTTTGTAATCACTTTCCGACTGTATAATCAGAATTACATTCACAAATATAAAATTCAATTACAGCATTTCCTTCTTGGTGTGTTATTTTTTTGTCAATGAGTGTATATCCACAGAAATTGTAAATAATGTAAATGGTTAGATTTTTCAGCTTTTTTAACAACATTTTAAGCCCTTTGAGGTTTGACTAAGAAATCTTATGTTCCTCTTCTGTTTTTTTTTTTTTTTTTTTTTTTTCTGTTTCTCATCTGTATTGGAAAAGGTAATAAGGTCATATTGTTTATTTTTGGCAAAATCAAAAGGAAACAAGCCTCTAGGGCTTAATAAGAAATATATTCCAATGCAATTTAGCAATTATTTTTATAGTTTGCATTCTCTGCATTAACAATAGCTTGGTCTTTATCTATAAAGGGTAAAAACCTCTAAACAGAGTTACATAAATTCCAATGAATCTCAACTGTTAGAAATTAATTTCCTGGGGATTTGTGGTCTTCTGCATATTTAAAAAAAAACAGTTTGACTGATTACTGATTCTAATTGCCTGACGTGCAAACTGGGGTCACTTTTGGTTTCTTTGTTTTCTTTATTATTTTGTCCCCATACAAACGGGTTTTCTCCCTTCTCCCTGAAAAAAAAAGATCCGTTTTTCTTGGAAAAGAAGCCTTCAGCTCTTTGGTACAGGCTAACATGCACAGGCATAAATGGGAGATTCCTTCAGTCAACAATACTAAACAATTTTGCTGAGTCAAAAATAGTCTCATATGATACAAAGGCTCTAGCCTAGGCCTAAGATATGACAGGTAATTCATCAATCAGTGCTCACGCTTTAAGTAAACACTTGGCCTGAGATCCCGCTCTCTGGTGTTTAGACATGTTTTTCATTTCATTGTTGACATTCTTAAAATAGTTACCTACGCTATTGTTGCAGTGTGTGTGTACACGTTTCTGTGTGCATCGAGACTGCCGTTGGCAGGTGCGCCATTATTACGCCAATGAGTGGAGTATTTAAGGTGAGCCCTGCCTTTGTTTTGATTCTCCAGCTAGACTGACAAGGCCTTAGCACATGGGCGGTTTAAATTTCCATCATTGCCAGGGTGAACCGATACCCGCATGGCTTCTAGGCCTTTTCCATTTAGTGTGATGTTTGCTGTTAATGTGGATTTTGTAACATCAGAGTGCTTTCCTTTTGTCTATAAATTTTAGTCATAGGAAGTCAGCATTGTTCTGGAGACTTGCCGGTTCGTGGTCTGCCAGGTTTCGACAAGGTTGTTTCCATCTTTAACATGAATCCCCACCCAAATCTTCATGGAACCACCTCTGACGAAGAACACTGTGATTTTTTCCATCTCCACATTCACTGACATGGTCAATTTGACTTGTGAATTGTTGAAAATTCCTGGATACCAATACTTAATAAAGGTAACACTTCAGTGGCAGATGAATTACATGGAATCCTTAAGGAATTCCTAATATTAAGAATGATACATAATAGTGTATATACACACTCACTGACAAAAAACTCACCAAGACGGAGTTGTTGGAATCAAATGAAGCTTTAAATGTGTGAAAGTAACGATGGTTTATGTAAGTGATTCGGTATGGGTATGGAGGCATACAGGGTCAGTATGGTGTTCTGTATGGCACATTTGCCCACTCATGTTGCAGCTGGGTCTGTAGATCCTGCACACCTGTAAGTTGCCAATGCTGGAGTCCCAGCTGGTTCCATTTAAATGTTTGATTGGTGATAAACTTGGTGACCTGGCAGTCCAAGGTAGTGTTGCGATCTGGCGGAGGCATTCCCGGGAAACCCTTGCTGGGTGTGTGAGCATTATCCTGCTGAAAAATGCCAGTTGGAAGCCCTGCTGAGGGAGGAAACACGTGGCCGCAGGATATACATATCACTGAAATGTTAGTGTCCCTCGTACCACTACTAGGGGTGAGCGACTGTTATATGCGATGGCTCCGCAGATCATCACACCAGCATTTGGGACAGTGTGTCACTCCACCGAAAAGGCAGGATTGAAGTGTTCACCATTCAGGCTTCCATACTTGAACCCATCCGTTGTCAGAACCCAAACAGAATGTTGATGTCTTAGTCACTGAAGATGATACAGTTCCAGACTGTAGCAGTCCAGTATTCTTGTTATATTACACCACTGCAAATGAAGGAAGCAATCTGACATTTCTATCTGGGTCTGGTAATTTTTTTTGCCAAGGAGTATATATAGAGTGGTGCTTGAAAGTTTGTGAACTCTTTAGAATTTTCTGTAATTCTGTATAAATATGACCTAAAACAGCATCAGATTTTCACACAAATCCTACAAGTTGATAAAGAGAACCCAGTTAAACAAATGAGACAAAAAAATTGTACTTGATCATTTATTTATTGAGGAAAATGATCAAATATTATATATTAGTGAGTGGCAAAAGTATGTGAACCTCTAGAATAAGAATTTGAAGGTGAAATGAAGGTAAAGAGCTATAAGGTAAAGGATCTATCAAAGTCTGCTCTTCACAACATGTTTGTGGAAGTGTATCATGGCACGAACAAAGGAGATGTCTGAGGACCTCAGATAAAAAGTTGTTGATGCTCATCAGGCTGAAAAAGGTTACAAAACCATCTCTAAAGAGTTTGTACTCCACCAATCCACAGTCAGACAGATTTTGTACAAATGGAGGAAACTCAAGACCATTGTTACCCTCCCCAGGAGTGGTCGACCAACAAAGATCACTCCAAGAGCAAGGCGTGTAATAGTTGGCGAGGTCACAAAGGAACCTAGGGTAACTTCTAAGCAGCTGAAGGCCTCTCTTACATTGGCTAATGTTAATGTTCATGATTCCACCATCAGAAGAACACTGAACAACAATGGTGTGCATGGCAGGGTTGCAAGCAGAAAGCCACTGCTCTCCAAAAAGAACATCTGCAGTTTGCTAAAGATCACATGAACAAGCCAGAAGGCTATTGGACGAATGTTTTGTGGACGGATGAGACCAAAATAGAACTTTTTGGTTTAAGATTGTATCACTTATAGGACACTCATGCTACCACGAAATGCTGTAAATGTAAATGTAATAAAATGGGGGGGGGGGGGGGGCATGGGGTGTGAGGCATTCCCTTTCTTAAAGACAAGGCTGCTCTGTTCCACCAGGCAGCAGTCCCTGATTTGTGTCAGTATCTGTAGGTACGGACTCCCTGTGGATCGATGCCAGTTTCAAGTTTCTCGTGTTATGCCCTTGAGTGTGATGAGAGAGTTCTGGTACATTCTGTCTGTCTTCGTCTGTACTCCGTCTCCCGAGAGACTTCTTGGTTTCATGGTTCCCTCTGGACACAGGGGCTGGGCATGTGGTGGCGCCAGCAGACCAGGAGTGCCCCAGCATGCCATTAGCCAAGTCATTCTCCGAAACAAGGTGCATGCAGATAGCCGGTTCCGACTGTAGCAACTGTCTGTATTTCTTATTACTTTTCTAATAAACCCAAACTAAGGGTGGATTTTGTTTTGCCTCCCTAACACCCCTGGACGCATACTAAGGGGAACATGCTGGAACAATAAAACAGGATGTTACTGGACCTCTGAACAAAGACTTACTTACATCACAATTGATGGAGGGTGGAAACTGGGAGGTGTTTATCATAACTCAGTCGATAACTATTATCTGATTAATAGCAAATCCCGTGTTTAACCGACTTGCTTTGCGAAACTGCAAGTGACCTTGTGTAAATCTTGCGGAGGTTTGATACGATCTGAGGTTTCATAAACGTAGTTGCTGTCAACAAATCAGAGGTCACAGATTATGCAATGTATATTTGATTAAGTAATGCGTGTTTCTGTTACACCTCATACATCCAGTAAATGATGCATAATGTTTAAACAAGAATAGCTGAATAGCTTGCAGATTTATTATATTTTTATATTATTAGTTGGTTCCACTGACTAAGCATATATAAAAGAAATGTGTGGAGTTTGCACCACGAACTGGCGCCTTGTCCCTGTCCGCCTACGAGCCTGAATTGGATTAAGCGGGAATCGAAAATGAACGAATGAAAGGATTCCAGTAAATAATGTGATTAATTAAGATTAATCATTCTAATCGTTTGACAGCTCTGATATATGTCTTTCCTGAGGCCCTGGGTTTGAACCCTGGGCTGTACTCGCAACTTGAATTCGGGTTTTGCGTTTACGAAAGTCTGTGATGGACTGGCTCCCTGAAAGGATTGTGCCTCTACTTGCATCCAGTGAATTTTGTTTTATTACAGGTACAAGCCATTTAATGTCAGGGCGTTGACCAAAATGGATGTTGATCATACATTACCTGTCACATAGTAGTTCAGAACTTATTTTAAACAGTAATATTAAATCACACACAAAATAAAAACATTTTGTACAGTACTGTACTTTTGGAAATGAGTTAGTAAGGTGTTAGAACGAGATAATTAATAAGATCATCTCGCTCCCACATGTTAATTGTCTCATTCCCACACCTTCATTATCTCATTCTCACACTTTAGGAACTTGTTTCTATGAATTAGGATCTCATTCCCATTGATATTTTGGTTGTGACTGTGGATTTAAGGTACTGGACTCTGGAGCAGAAGGCCCAGGGTTCAAATCCCATCTCTGCCCAAGCTGCCATTGTTGGGCCCTTGAGCAAGACCCTTAACCCACAATTGCTTGGATTGTAAGACTGTATCAATTGTAAGTTGCTCTGGATAAGGGCGTCTGCTAAATGCTGTAACTGTGAATATTTCTTTGAACATGACTCTGATTAGTTGCCAGAGACAGAAGTCTACCCATTAAAGTGAAATGAAGAGTTTGTGTAGTTTTGTCAATATTAACCTAAGAAACATTAAACTGTACAAGGATATTAAACAATATTGCTTATGGAAAGAAATGACAAAGATCCTGCTATGACTGGAAAAAAGTAGTAATGGTTGAGACTAAAAGCAATCTTTTTTTGCCAAGAAGGAACACATTCTCGCCATTCTCAAAGCATCGTTCTATTTTAAGAACCTGGAGGTCAAGCGTCATTGATAACAGTGAATGTTGGCGCTACCTACGATGAACAAGTTGGAAAAATAAACCACTAAATGCCTATTAGCAATGGCACAGAGCAGCAATGAGCATCCACCGGGCAGAGTTTGAATTCTTTTTTTCATTACACCATGGAGGATGAGGAAGGACTTGGACATTTGATGACCCGTATACCGAGAGAGAGACGACCATGGCCAAGCTCAAGGCTACAGTCAAATAAATAAGGGCTTTCAAGAATGTGGCCTTTCCCTTGTAAAACTATTTTAAGTCCCATGACTGTGAGTTTCCTGCCTGAGATAGAACCTGGCCATGTTATTTCAGAGAGCAGCCATTGTCCTTGATCCAGGTAGGTATTTATAGAATGAGCAGCGGTGCTGTCAGTTACGCCAAACACAAAAACAAACCACAATGTCGCATGCCAGCTCATGCACTACCGTGAGCCTGATAATCCTCTCCTTATTTCCACTATCTAAGTCTTTACCCGAGAGAAAACAAAACCTGTGGTTATGGATTAGTGAGTTTTAGATGGACTTAAGGCATTTTCAACAATTCACCAGTCAAATGAAAAAATATTCAAGAAACATGTTCATGTGAGTGAATTAAATGAACTGGCATGATCAAGGTCTGGGAGTAATTTATTCTGAGTTTAAGTAATTGTGCAATTTATTTAGTCTACTTATTTAATCTACTTACAGAGTAGATTATTGCCAATCATTGTTTGATTCTCCTGTTAAGTCTCTATAATCATGTAATATAAATTACTCACCCACCTCTTTATTAGGAACATTATACTAATACTGGGTATGGCCTCCCTGTGCTTTAAATACAGACTCATGGAGATTTTGCTCCATGTTGAATTGGATTGCATTGCACTGCAATTCCTACTGATTTTTTCAGGTGCAATTTCATGCTGTAAATCTCCAGTTCTACCAAATCCAAAAGGTCTTCTATACGGTGACTGTGAAGGCCTCTGAAGAACCCTGAACATCGTTATGAAAACAAGACTTTTGCTTTGTGACATGGCGCCTTATCATTCTAGAAGTAGGCATAAAAGTAACTTCAATTGTGGCCTTTAAGGGATGCACATTGGCAGCAGCAATATCTAATACGTCGTGTCATCCAAGAGATGATTGATTGGTATTATCGGGCCCAAAGTCTGCCAAGAAATCATCCCCCACACCATTACGCCACCTCCAACAGCCTGTACTGTTGACGCAAGGCAGGTTGGGTCCATGGAATCATGGCAACAGATTACGACCCTACCATCTGTGTGCCTCAGCAGAAATCAAGATTTATTAGACCAGGCATTTTCCACTCTTCAACTGTTCAGCTTTCTGTTCTTGGCTGACAGAAGTGGAACCAGACATGGTCTTGCGATCTTTTCAACCATCTGCCTGAATGGTTGGGCATTACGAGATGTTTTTTTGCTCACCGCAACTGTACAGAGTGGTTTTCTGAGTTACTATAGCCTTTGTTAGCTTGAACCAGGCTGGGCATTCTCTGTTGACACCTCACATCAACAGTTCATTTACTACACCATTCTGAACAAACCCTAGAGATTGTTGTGCATGAAATCCCAGAAGATCAGCAGTTACAAAAATACTCAAACCAGCCTGTCTGAGACAAACAATTATTCCATTGTCACAATCACTAAAATCATAGTTTTCATCCATTCTGATGGGCGATGTGAACATGAAGCTGCTGGTCGTTATCTGCATGATTTTATGCACTTCACTTCACCCTGTGTTATTATAATTGCATGAATGAATAGGTGTACAGGTGTTCCTAATAAAGTGTTCAGTGAGTGTATATACAGGTATGCACCTATTAACGTTCGCATTACATAATGTGAAAACCGAAATGGATGTTGACCAGACAGTCACATAGTGGTTTAGATACTTTGCACATAGTTTTTTGTTTAAAACAGTAATATTAATTAAGACACAATATGAAAACATTTAGTACATTATTGTACTTTACAATACATAAATTCTTATCATTGTATCTTTTGTAAAACTTGAAACACTTAACGAAGGCATGAAAGAAAAAGAAAGTACAACAATTTCTGTCAGCAGGTGTCGCAAGGGTTCACTAATACTAGTATTCAGTCACTAAGACGTGAATTAGATTTATGTAAGACAGATTTGTTTCATACTGCAAGTCAGCCATTAAAACGAACGGATGTTGATCGCATTTAATGTTAAACAGTACGTACTTGTACACTGGGGGCCAAAAGTGTTAGACCACTAGCGAAATTTCTATTTTCCATAATGCTTAAACCATAATACATGAGAGAAAGTGCCGATATCTACAGTTTTAGCACAAACCTCAGGAGTATTATTGCGAATATACCACAGCTCTGTTATCAACAGTTATTGTTAGATTTGAAGATAAAGAGGACAGAAAAAATTATTTGTTTATTAACAAGGTAAAATAGCTCCATTGTATCGTTGCTAAAATATCACCATCAGACTATGACCATCAGTCATTATAGTCAAGGAACATGATTTCTCGACAACGGTTTATTATACAGACCATAAACACAAACATAACAACCGATAAGTTGAATTTATTTAAAAGAAGGTTGCATTCAGCAAATAAAATGGGCCCGATTTATAAGGTAGGCCATTACTAAGACACAGGATCTCATTATAATTTCTGCTATTTGACCAGTGATTATAAATTTAGGACATGAAGTTATTAATGTTAGTAGTCATAAATGTAAAGGTAGAGTTATACAGCATCAGCAGCCTTGTTGGGTTCAGAGCTCTTCTTAACAGATACATGAATGAACCTCTGATCAACCACGAATGGTGTTTAATGAAAGACGGAGAGTTTACACCAGGAACCGACACCTTTGTGAGTGTTGTGGAGAAAATAAAACAGAACGGAGGTGATAGAACCGACGATGCTGCTGATGCTTTATATATCTCTCTCTTTGCATGTCTGATGGAGCCATAAAAACGAAGTAAAAGCTGCTTTGTTTCATTTTTTGTTGATGGCACCTAAATAGAATCAATATCATTGCTATTCCAGCTCATCCAAATCCCTGGTCACAAGGGTGACGAGCCTTGGAAGCATCAGGCTGGTCATTAATAACTTCACTTTCCAAATTTAAATCAAAACAAATCTTTTCAAAGCCAATCAATTTTATGAACACATAATTCATGTCGGCAGTCTTTCACTTCTAATGTTGCTGCTTTGTTATGGCTGGGGTTCGTTGCTAGGTCACCTGTCTATGTGGCGGAGAAATACTTGCAGAGCTGTTACTAATGCTGTTACTAAGACACACTATTCTACGAACAGAAGAAAATTTGACTGAGATCGCGGTGTTAATGAAAGTTTAAAATCCCCTTATAATTTTGTCACTTGACTAGTGATTATACATTTGGAAGATGAAGCTAATAATGTTCATTTTACAGTCAGAAATGTAAAGGGGGAGTTCTACAGCATCAGCAGCTTTGTTGAGCTAGACCTCACAGATGAATAATGAAACCTCTGATAATGAAAGACAACGTCTTTGTGGTTGTTGTGAAGAAAATATGAAAGGATGGCTGTGATAGTGTTGAGGATTTGTTGGACACATGTGCCTTTGTGGGTGCGGGGGCCACACATTTTTGCACCCATATAATTATTTACATCTTATATATTTGCATTTCTAATTGTGGTGATGTCACTCGTTCAGACTAAGTCTCTTTAAGACCTGATTTTGCAGGTGCATCTCAAATTACAAAATGTTCTTTGACCTTGAAAGTGTTCACCAGTTTTGCAAAGTGTGGGTATGTGTGTGCGTAAAGTTTTTTATACAGAGACTTGCTATAAACTTCAGTAACTATTTCACATGTTCATGTGTATAATTACTCAATTATTTGTAATTTGATTAATAAGCATATGCGTATGATGAATAACTATATTTTTGACATTAAAGTGTTAGTTTAAAGCTTTTACATGGTCACAGAGATTAATCATGATCTGGATTTAATATAATTATGTAAGAATTGAATACAATTTATATGTAGAAATTAGAAATTTCCTTGACATGGCTGGTAAGCCATGTCAATAGAACCAACGAGGCTGCTGATGCTGTATAACTTTCTTTCCATTTCTGATTGAGCTCTAAAAATTACTTAGAAGCTGGCTCCATTTTTTTGGATGGTACTTAAATGTAAGCAATATCGTTGCGATGCTAGCGCATCCAAATCCTTGTTTGTAAAGGTGACATACCTTGGCTCATTGGAAGTATCAGGCTTATCTGTAATAGCTTCATCTTCCAAATTTAAATTGAAACATTAAATTTCAAAGCCAACAGATTTTGTAAACTCATTCTAATTCATGTTGGCAGTATTTTACTTGAATAATAATAACGTCGCTGCATTGTTATGGCTATACGTTTCTAGGTTGAATATACTTGAAGAGCTTTGGTCAGAGGAAAGAGGAAAGTTCATACTTTGACAAATATACATGCATTTTAGAATTGCTTAGTATCGGCATGGACTCCACAAATTTGTGAAAAATATCTGATGATCCATGTCATCCAGCACGATTTCACAATAAGTCCAAGAGCACGTGTCTCATCTCACAGAACTCACTAGTACACTAGAATTAAAGGCCGGATATTTCATATTTAATATTTAACTTCTAGTATCACAGTATCATATAAACCCCGTTCTTTCTTTCCCTCCATAAATTCTGTCGATGAGAGCCTGAGGGCCCATCAGCTGCTAAGTTCATTAGGTCATCACTTCTCTCTCATTCACCGTTCTAGAAACCTGACATGGAACAGAGTCTACTCGCCCTGAGCAGCTGCTTCATAATGGATCTCTGGGTCACTTCCAGCAGTTGACTTCTAGATAGCTTATAACGAAATGCCTGGAATGTGTCAAAGTGACACTTTGGAAGAAGCTATCAGATTGGAACTCGTGTTTTCACATCATGGTGACATTTCACAAACATCTTTTGGCCCCTGTGCACATTTATCATAATTAAAATCCATGTTCTGTTGTCACTGGTTACACAACAAAGCTTATCAGATTTTTGAACTTTTGAAACTGGAAGAAAAGGTGCATGTCCCTTGTGAGGAAAAGCAACCACGTGTGAAAATGAGACACCTGATCTTCTCGGCTATTGTACTTCTTACAACCACTGGTGTTGGTGTAACGGTTGTGATTAATGGTCATGTGGGTAGTATCGCGCTTTCATATGCCTAGACCAGCCTAAGTGAAAAAGTCAGCATTTATTCAAGAAGTTACCCTCAGAATATGCAAGGGCTTTGCTCAATTGAACTTTTGGCATGCCACATACCAGTTAAATATACCAGCATGATCAGGGGTTGACTAAATGCACCAGCAACTCAGCTGATTAGAAGAACCATTTAGTAAACCAAGCAGAAATCACACCATCATCAGGGCCACAAGCGTTTTTCAATAAAACATGTTAGGTTGTTTTATGTTTCTTTAATTAAACACAGTGGTGTAGGTTTCATTTCACCTTTGTTTGGAAAACACTGCTCACATTGCCCAACCTAATGAATTGTATGAGGAGGGATTTATGTTAAATAAAACATATTACATGCTCCACAGTGAATGTTGAAATTGCTATTTAATATGCCAAACATCATACCTTGAATATGAATATATATTTACTATGAGCATATTTTAACTTTAAGATATAATAACAGCACGTTAAAGGCACATGAACTGCATTCCCCATGTGCCTCTATTAAAGCTCTCATTCTGGGGCCCCATGGCTAGTGTCCTTTTTCCCATGCCGGCGAGACTCGAGCGTTCACTGGTTGGCAACCAACTCCACGCACCTCCCTCCATAGTACCCAACCATAATGGTTTAAATTACACTAAGTCCCCAGGATACGAACCAATTTTGTTCCCAAAAGTGGGTTCACATGCCCAAAAGTTTGTAAGTCCAACAGAGTTAATCTAAGCTTCCAGCTTGTGAGCCTCCAAGACCTGATCTCGACTGCATCCCAATTCAGTGGCTGCAACACCCAACATGAATTCATATGAACCAACCAGACCAGTTAAATAGATTAGACATGGCAGCAATCGTACCTGAAAAAGTGTAGACACATTTTCTCCAGTTCATAGGCCCATCCATTAGATTAAGTAGAACTAAACAGAACTAGCCTATGTCTGTTATTTCAAAGGCGTATAATAGGCTATACAGTATTTCCCTAATTAAGAGTGTGCTTGTGTGTGTGTATGTGTGTGTGTGTGTGTGTGTGTGTGTGTGTGTGTGTGTGTGTGTGTGTGTGAGAGAGAGAGAGAGAGAGAGAGAGAGAGAGAGGGAGGGAGAGAGAGAGGGAGAGAAAGAGAGAGTGACGGGGGCGACAACCTATCGCAATGTTCAAAGGAATGTGTCATACCTGGTAACCTGGTCAACCCCGCCTCCTCATTGAGATAACAGTTTTTGTGTTCTGCTTGCTCAGAGTCACTCTCAGATCGCTTCACTTACTCTAATCATTTTTAAACTAAAAAGTTATGAGCTCTCTAAGTATCTATCTCTAAGAATCTTTATGAATATGGCCCCAGATTTGGGCCACTTTTACCTGCTGTGTGGACCTGCATGAATAACAGCTATACATTCCATTGACTGGCGTGATTACAACCATTCATTCAACAATTCAACTGTTGGCGCTAGAGTCCTTAACAAAGGATTACTAGACTTTATGTACAATGCCTGGATTCTGATCTCATTTTTAAATTCTTCCATGGGGCCTCCAGGGGGCAGTAATGCAGCCGATCGCTGAGCTGTTATGTTAATTCTGAGTGCACAAGGTTTTGCATTGCATTTTCACCTATGCGTACAAATAGGACTTCTGTTCTACGTTCCAGATGATGTACATGAAGCATCACAGCTCGTACCTTGGACCGTGCTGTGCCTGAACGTCGAAGAATGAGTTTGTTTCCACAATATAAATCCACGTGTCCTGAAAGCTGAGTAATTGCATAGGTTCAGATGTCTAATGTATGTGTACTTTCTTGAACTCAGATTGGATTTCGTTTACAGAGTCAACACGAGCAAAAGGAAAGGAGATATGAAGCAAATGATCTATGCCTTTAATTCGATGGCACAATACGATTAACAAGCAAGATAGTGTAAGGATTGTTAGACTATATTTCGTACTCTGGCTGTAACAATAACAATTTCCCTCTGGATTAATAAAGTTCTATATATCAGTATCTCTATCTATCTATAAATAAACAATTTTTTTGAACCTCTGACTATTCCTGTGAAATGATCCCACTCTTTTGCTGTATTCTGCTCTTTCTTCTTTTCTGCTGTGCTGCATTTTAACACTGAACATGTTTAATCCTCTTGATTAATGCGACGCCATAAACTCTAGCTGTGCGTGAAATGATTCCATGGCAGAGCCATGTGGATCGTGGCGTTTAGGTCAAAAACAAACAATGACTAGCTTTTTCCTATTACTTTTTTTTTTAACCAAACCCCAGTGGTAACATAAATGGGCTGATATTGAGCATATTCAAACCGCTGGTTATAATATTTAAATGCTGTGTTGTGTTACGTGATTTACTGCATGCTCGGCGTACGAGGGAGGATACTTTAACGAACACATTCATAAAAGTGCCCTGTGTGTTCAGCTATTTTTAAAATAAAACTGTCACATCAAAGCGCGGATCTGCTGCTGTCATAGTAAGGCCTGTTTCATCTTTCTTACTTTACTTCAAAAATATGTCTTATGCAGTGAAAAATTATACCACAAGTTTATTGGTCGAACACTTCGTTTTTTGATTCTTTTTCCTTCTGGTACTGTCCAGCGTTCACTAAAGCTAACACATCTGCAAAAGTCGTGTCGATGCAATGCAACCTCTGTCCCAATGTGATAGTTAAATAGATTCATATAAAAAAGTAAGTGGCATCACATGCGAGCACTTTTTGTGTCTGGGGAGGGTAGGCTGGTCAGTGGATCATCTCCTGATACTAAAACAGGGACAACTCCTGGCCTTGAGATGGACTGTAGTGTCAATTAGGTCAGGCTTATACAACGTTGTATGTACACCCTGTGTCCTTTGGGGGTTAGGCATGAGAATGACTAGGAGAAGTGGGGAAACGATTGGAGAAAATAAAACATGAAAAACAAAGAGATACAATTATTGACAAAAAACTAACGCACCCAAATAAAAATGTGGTATTGCTGCAAAGCTCGGCATGCAGTTCTGTCTCAGGCAGATATGTTAATGATTACAGGTGTGGTCTGATTAGACATTGGGTCTTGCTCACTTCCCTCGCTGCCCTATAAAAAGGCTCTCAGTGGCTACTTTTGGGTAGTGTACCTCTTGATGAGAGATCACTGAATGATAGACATGCCTCTTATGACACATTTGCCCACAGCTGGGCCTGTAGATTCTCCAAGCTCACCGGTCCCATAAATGCTCAATTGGCGATAAATGTGGCGACTGGGCAATTTGTCGAAATGACCATCCTGCTTCTCTTGAGAGGGGAAAATGATGGGTCCCCTCTCACAGTCTGTTAACTGGGCAAAATGTCTTTGAGTGTGCAATAGAGGCAGGTCTAGCAGTCAACGATCTATCACCAAGATGTACACTACCCAAAAGTAGCCTCTGAGAGCCTTTTCATAGACTTTTACACCCCCTTGTGGCAAGACCCAGTGTCTAATCAGACCCCACCTGTAATCATTTAGATATCTGCCTGCATGCCGAGCTTTGCAGCAAAACTTAGTGCTTTATTTTTTGTCAATGAGTATACTCTCTAATTAAGAAACTTTTGGCATTTTGGACATCCTGTAAAATATCTTCATGTTCATACTTAATTCTGTACATCCAGAATTCTCCTTAAGGTCTTAATGTCTATTCTTAATGTGAAACAACAGAAAGTATTATCTGTTTTATAAGATTTTTCAAGACCTATTGCAATACACTCATTGTTTTAAATGACCTAATTCCATTACACGACACTGAATAATGGCTATGAGAATGGTCATGAGAATCACAGTTCCACACCCAAGGCTGGCCTCGATGCGTCTGACGCACAGAATCAACACTCCTGTAGCTCAGTGTTATCTTGCTGCAGCCAAAGATAACAAGTAAAGGAAGCAAAGTTAGATATCCTCCCTCATTGCGAATCAAGATTACAGGGATAAAACTACATAAGCCTTTGTTTGGACACAATGCACAATTCTAATCCATCAGTTTAAAAGTTGGTATATCACAGGTTCAAATGAACAGAGCTTTTCAGTATAAACGGGTATGGGATAAAATTATTAACTCTTCATCAATGGTGTTTGCTTTACTAACTGAACAGTGTCAATTATTAATGGAACATTGTGAGGTTCATCACCCTAAGTAAAATCCTATGGTGCTCCCCTCAACAGATAAACAACATGGAGGGGGCTGAGCAGATCTTCGGCAAACAGTAGCTGACAGTGGTATATAACAAAGTATACACTCACCTACAGAGGTGCATGAAAGTTAGTGAACCCTTTAGAATTTTCGATATTTCTGCATACATATGGCCTAAAACATCATAAGATTTTCACACAAGTCCTAAAAGTAGATAAAGAGAACGAGTTAATAAACCAGTTATAGTATAGAATATTATATTTGGTCATTTATTTATTAAGGAAAATGATCCAATATTACATATTAGTGAGTGGCAAAAGTATGTGAACCTCTAGGGTTAACAGTTAATTTGAAGGTGAAATTAGAGTCAGGTGTTTTCAATCAATGCGATGACAATCAGGTGTGAGTGGGCACCCTGTTTTATTTAAAGAATAGGGATCTATCAAAGTCTGTTCTTCACAACACATGTTTATGGAAGTGTATCATGGCACGGACAAAGGAGATTTCTGAGGACCTCAGAAGTTGTTGATGCTCATCAGGCTGGAAAAGGACAGTTGAGACCAAAATAGAACTTTTTGGTTTAATAGAAAAGCATTATGTTTGAAGAAAGGAAAACACTGCATTCCAGCATAAGAACTTTATCCCATCTGTGAAACATGGTGGTGGTAGTATCATGGTTTGGGCCTGTTTTGCTGCATCTGGGCCAGGACGGCTTGCCATCATTGATGGAACAATGAATTTTGAATTATATCAGAGAATTCTAAAGGAAAATGTCAGGACATCTGTCCATGAACTGAATCTCAAGAGAAGACAACGACCCTAAGAACTGTGGTGGTGTATGAGGAAGTCTCGAGTGGCTGAAAAGTATGTTAGATTAGTGTAGGACATGTATGACAACAGCGTGACAGCGGTGAGATGTGCTGTAGGAGTGACAGATAGCTTCAAGGTAGAGGTGGGACTGCATCAAGGATCGGCCCTGAGTCCCTTCTTATTTGCTCTGGTGATGGACAGACTAACAGATGAGGTCAGACAGGAATCGCCGTGGACTATGATGTTTGCAGACGACATTGTGATCTGTAGAAGTGAGGAACAGGGAACAGGTAGAGAGAACTTGGAGAGGTGGAGGTATAATCTGCGAAAGGAGGAAGGAATGAAAAGTCAACTGTAGTAAGACAGACATACATGTGTGTAAATGAAAGGGAGGGCAGGTGGAACAGTCAGGCTATACGGGATCAGGGGTCACAAAGGTCCAGGAGTAGCAGAGCTGGAGGTGGCACAGAACTTAAGATGTTGAGGTTCCTTTAGGAAATGTCTAGGGTGGACAGGATAGGAATGAGATCATCAGAGGGACAGCACAGGTTGGAAAAATTGGGGAGACAAAATTCGAGAGGGAGAAGACTGAGATGGTTTGGACATGTGCAGAGGAGGGATAGTGGATATATTGGTAGGAGGATGTTGGCGATGGAGCTGCCAGGCAAGAGACGGAGAGGAAGACCAAAGAGGAGTTATTTGGTTGTGGTGAATGAAGATATGCAGGGAGTTGGGGTGAGAGTAGAGGACGTGGAGGACAGGGTGAGGTGGAAACGTTTAACTCGATGTGGCGATCCCTGATAAAGGGAGAAGCCAAAGGAAGAAGAAGAAGTAAAAATCTGATGATGCTTTAGGTCATATTTATGCAAAAATATCAAAAATTCTAAAGGGGTCACAAACTTTCAAGCACCTCTGTATCACTTTTATTAGTTATGCCTCCTTGTTTCTATGCTCATTGTCCACTTTATCATTCCCACTTACCATATAAAAGCACTTTGTAGTTCTACAATTTCAGACTGTAGTCCATCTGTTTCTCTACATACTTTGTTAGTCCTCTTTACTCTGTTCTCTAATGGTCAGGACCAGCACAATACCAGCACAGTGTCATTCTTAGCACTGCAGTGACACTGATGTGGTGGTGTGTTAGTGTGTGTTGTGCTGGTATGAGTGGATCTGACACAGCAGTGCTGCTGGAGTTATTTAACAGTGTGTTCCCTCACGGTGCACTCAGTTAGACACATCTCCTGTATTGCTCCACCTTGTAGATGTAAAGTCAGAGACAGTAGCTCATCTGTTGTTGCACAGTTTGTGCACAGGATGATGGTGGCTGGACATTTTTGGTTGGTGGACTATTTTCCATCCAGCATTGACATTGAGGTGTTACAAATCTCCAGCAGCACTGCTGTGTCTGATCCATGCTAACACACCTACACTATGTCAGTGTCACTTCAGTGCTGAGAATGATCCACCACCCAAATAGTACCTGATCTGTGCTGGTCCTGTGGGGGTCCTGACTATTAGAGAACAGAGTAAAGCGGACTAACAAAGTATGTAGAGAAATGTAATTGGATAACTACAAAGTGTTGATATAATAATAATTAATAATAATTGTATATATGATTTAATGTTATACTTTTTAAAAATATATGATGAAATATAACATTATGGAATAATCATTATAATTATAGTATAGAATATATAATGAATGTAAAGTGAATTACAAACAAATACATTTTTTTCAATTTCTTCTTTTTATTCCTGTATGATGAAAAAAATCTTGATCTTGTCTCAGTTTCGTCTTGGTCTCGGCCACTCCCGGTCTTGGTCTCAATGTCTCCCGGTCTTGGTTTTGACTCGGCTATGGCTCTAGCGTTTTTGACTACAACACTAGTGGTTAACTACTTAGCTAAATTAGATGTTGCTATGGATAAGTACATCTAAATAATGCACATAGAATGACAAGCATTATGTGTCGAGTTTGCTCTGAATGTTGCTTTTGGGTGTTTGCTCTTCTAGCTTTAATTCAAACTTTGTTTGAGCATCTCAGAAGAGTAACCACACCCAAAACAATCAAGGCTTTACGACTCACTGATCAAGGCTTTACGACTCACTGATGATGAGGCCCTGTTGGTCTTATGTAATTAAGAGAAGATACTTGTGTTTCCCTCCAAAAACATAACAGAGATGAATTCCAGCTTTCAATGACATGCCAAAGAACTGCCCAAACAGGACTGGGCCAAGCCAAACAGTTTTCAGTTTGCATGCCTGCCCTATGAATATGACAGTTAGCGAAATGAAGACACACATGTCAAATTCCCAAGTCATCCATCTTACTTCAGTGGGGTGTGTGGTTCTTTCCATTATACTGCCGTTTTTTAAATCGAGTCTGTTATGTTCTTTTAAACGTCATAGCGCAAATCCTGATGGAAGAATTCCGATTATTGTTGTTGCCCAGAGATAGGTAAGGTTAGGTAAGGAGATGTCAAAGCATATTTCTGTTGACCAGTCCACAAGAGGACGTGCAGTAATAATTCTGACAGATGTCTGCTTGCTTCTTCCTGTGATGAGTATGGGAGATTCTATATGTTTGTGAGAGCTGATTCATAAACAGTAGCTTTACAGTACGGTTTCCTTGTCTAACATTATTTATGGCAATTATTCACAAGCCCAAATCAGTAAAAGTTAAGACCGTATGGAAAATGCAAATAAAAAAATGAATAGTGTTTCTTACACAGACTTTGATTTTCGTTTCATTACAAACAGTATGAACATAAAATGTTTCTTGTTTTTTTTCTGGTCAACATCACTTCATTATGAATAAACATCCATTCCTACAATTTAGGCCTGCAAACGATTGCAAAAAAAGTTGGAAAGGTAAAGCATCTAGACTTAACAGACATTTTAGGAGTGAGGACACCAAGCGATGAAGTGTTTCAGGTGTAATTTTATAACATTCTTCCTGCAAACATATATTAGATGCCTCCAAGCCCAGAGAACTCAACTGGATATGGTTAATATAAGGCATCTTTTTTGCATAGTAATGTTTTAAGTGGCATTTGTGATTGTAACTCCATATTGTAGTGCTGGATAAAGGTTTGCCAAAGTAATCCATTGTCCATGTGGTTCTATCAGCTTCTTGATTCAGTGCCATCTGAGGGATCAGAGAACACAGTTTACGCAATGAAATTCCTCCAGATTCCTTGAATCATTTAATGATATTAGGCACTGTAGAGGAAGAAATATGCCAGTCGCTTCCATTTTTTCTTTGAGGAACATTGAGGAACAAAGATGGCTAGTCGTTCTCCAGTTTGTCAACTACGTGAAAAAAGTGTTGACATTTTTTTAAACAAAGACTCAGCCTTGGATACTGCTTTTGTACCAAATCATGATTATAAACATCTGTTTGAAATCACATCAATATTCAGTTATTAAACTTAATTCCTAGCCCTAAATTGTCCCCGTCCCACATTTTTTGGAATGTGTTGCAAGCCTGAAATGCAGAAACATATGTATATTAGTAGATGTAGGACACACAGCATATTTTAAATATTTGCATTTCTATACTGTACCAACGTTTTTGTAGAGTTTTGCACACAACTTACAACCGATCAGTCGAAAGTCAGCAGTCCTGCTCAATAATCCAAGAGCCTTACAGAGTCAGAGGATTATACTCAACATTTTAAGTTAAAAGTTCACAGCCTTTACCACTGAGAAGCTAAAAACTACATGTGCAACACTGACACGTTTGCACAACTTTTGAATTAATCCAGAGCGTTAACCACAAGCCACCACTGTCCCAATAACAATAGTAAACTAGTATGATATTGTTGGTTAACAATAACATAAACTTGATGTTCAGCATTAATAGAGCATGAGTAATGTTAACAGTTTACTACCCCTGCCAAAAATGATGAAATCACCAATCTTAGAGGATGTTTTTTTTTTTTTTTACTTCGTAGCATATAAGCAAATCACGAATATGACATCATACAAATTTGTTAAATAACAACATTCCTGCTTTGTGGAGCATACCTTAAACAAATTACATTTTAATTAATGACATATTTGTTCCAGATCAAGTAATGTGGAATTGCTCAATGTTGAGAAAAAAATTATGGAGTCAATGGCCAAAAATGACAATTAGTCATACCTGTGATTAGTTTATTTGCTACAAAGTAAAGGAGATGAATGAACATTCTTAAAGTGTGATGATTCCATCCTACTTGCCAGGAGTTATAGCATCATTACTAGATCTATTGAGGGTTTTTTTGTAGATTAAGTAATACTAATTATGATTGTTAGTTAAAGGATCATTAATGCTTGCTCTAATAAAGTTTTTCGACATTCATCTTTTCAGAATGATATGGTAGTTAACTATTAAATAATGGACAGTGTGGTTTGGTGGTTAAGGATCTGTACTACTAACCAGAATTCCAAAAATCTCTGTGGATAAAAGTGTGTGCTAATTGTTGTAAATGTACAGTGTCTTGCAAAAGTATTCGGCCCCCTTGAACTTTTCAACCTTTTGCCACATTTCAGGCTTCAAACATAAAGATATGAAATTGTAATTTTTTGTTAATAATCAACAACAAGTGGAAAGAAATTTTTTAGAAATAAAAACCTGAAAAGTGGGGCGTGCAAAATTATTCGGCCCCTTTACTT